>RJWJ010019177.1:0-30646 GCA_004363605.1 Indri indri | reverse complement strand
GGAGTACTATTCGGCATTAAAAAAGAAATAAATTTTGTCATTTGTGACAATATAGATGGAATTGCAGAACATTATGCTAAATGAAATAAGCCAGGCACAGAAAGACCGATACTTCATGTTCTTGCTTATGTGTAGAATCTAACACAATCAAATAGAATGTGGCTACGAGAGGCTGGGAGTTTGAGAGGGATGGGGAGATGATTGTCAAAGGTACAAAGCCTCAATTAAACAAGAGAAATAAGAGATTTTTTTTCCCTTGAGATATAATGTACATGTCAAAATTGCTAGCAGTGTAAATTTGAAATGTTTTCACCTCAAAATTGATAAGTATTTGAGGTGACAGATATGTCAATTAGTTTGATTTAATTATTCCATATTGTATTTATAAATCTTAATATCACTTTGTCCCCCATAAATATATACAACTATAATTTGTCAATTTATAATTAAAAAATAAAAAATAAAAAAGCAGAAGATATTTAGTCATTTTAGCTTTAGTACAAAAATATAAATATTTGCATATTTTTAAATTTTGCTTTTATTTCAAAATAATGTAAGTTTCTGTGGCCTTGTGACTTTTTTGTTTCAGGGTAAATAAAATATAACTTCTTTTTCCCCACAAAAATAGAAGAATTTTCATTAAGATATGTAATTGATAAGTTATTATTTATTTATAATGTAAATAAGTTATTTTTCTTACAGATATATGATATTATTATAATCAAAGTTTTCAAATAATTTGTGTTCTATTGATGGTAATGGTCTAAAGCAGAAGTCAGCAAAGTTTTTTTATAGAAGAGAAATAGTAAATATGTTCAGCATTGTGGGCCATAAAGTCTCCATTGCCACTACTCAAGTCTGCTATAGTAATGTGAAAGCAGCCATAAGCAACATGAAATTACACAAACAGGTGTGGCTGTGTTCCAATAAAGCTTTATTTACAGACATTAAAATCAGAATTTCAGGTACATTTTACATGCCACAAATATTATTGCTCTTTTGATTTTTCCCAAAACTATTTTAAAATGTAAAAAAAGAACCACCCACATTCTTAGCTTTTTCAGGCTGTATAAAAACAGGTGTCTTTTTCTATAAAAAAGATATCTGTACTAGAATGTTTATAGCAGCACAATTCACAATTGCAAAGATGTGGAAACAACCCAAGTGCCCATCAATACATGAGTGGATTAATAAAATGTGGTATAAGTATACCATAGAGTTCTACTCAGCCACACACACAAAAAAAAAATGGTGATCTAGCTCCTCTTGTATAATCCTGGGTAGAGCTGGAGCCCATTTTACTAAGTGAAGTATCACAAGAATGGAAAAGCAAGCACCACATGTACTCACCATCAAATTGGTATTAACTGACTTAACTGACCAACACTTACGTGCATGTATAGTAGTAACATTCATTGTGTGTCAGACAGGTGGGAGGTGGGAAGAGGGGATGGGTATATACACACCTAATGGGTCCAGTGCATACAGTCTGGGGATGGATATGCTTGAAGCCCTGATTTGGGTGGGGCAAAGGCAATATAGGTAACCTAAACATGTGTACCCCTGTAATATGCTGAAATTAAAAAAAAGGGTGACAGGTCAAATTTGGTCTGCAGAGCATAATTTGCTAATCCCTAACCTAAATGACTGAGAAACAAAATGCAATTGATTTCAAAGTGTACAAAGTTTAAATATATCACAAAAATGTAAATTAAAGCAAGTGTAAAAGTATAAAAATAAATAATTTCTCATGTTTCAAAAAACTTTATTTTTATTCTAAAGTATTTAAAATTGCCTACTAAAATAAAAGGACAAAATATATGCTTCAATCAATAAATATAAAAAATTTAAATCAAAATTATTTAAATATTTCAGAAATTCTCAGCTTCCATTTCAGCCCCTATAATTCTAAGCTCTTTATTAATGCCGGTGCCAAACATGGTCCATTTCAGTTTTAATTTGAAATTGAAGGTCTTTATTTTAAGCCCCTTCGGTTCACTTCCCAATTCTAATTAACAATGTGTACACTTGAGAAATATAGCATGGTTTATTTTAAGACTGATTTTTTTCAGTGTGGCCTACTTAATTTGTACTCAGCCTGAGAAATTAGAGATAACAGCTTTTAATTACTGAAAAACAGGTTTAAAAAATGCTGAGGCACGCTATTTCATATATTTTTTGACCAACATAAATATTTCAATTTTGATCATCTATTCCAAAAAAAATCAAAGGCATATGATTGTCTTTTGTCCTAAAGTTGCATCAGGGAATATCTTGTGAGATGAATTCTACAGGGAAAACATTAACACATGTAAATAAAGACAATACATATACACTTGGCCCCTCCATATTCATGGGTTCCACATCTGTAGATTCAAAAAACAGTGGATTGAAAATATTTTAAAAAGAATCGCATCTGTACGGAAAATGCACAGACTTTTTTTCTTATCATTATTTCCTAAACAACATGTTATAACAACTATGTCCATAGCATTTACATTGTATTAGGTATTATAAGTAATCTAGAGATTGCTTAAAGTACAGAGGGGAGGATGTGCATAGGTTATATGCACATGCTATGCCCTCTTATATCAGGAATTTGAGCTACCACAGATTTTGTTATTCCTAGGAGGTCTTGGAACCAATTCCCCCATGGATACTGAGGGACGACTACTGTTGTATATTATTGCACTATTTTCCAAAGTACTTCCATATACACAATTTCTTTTACCTTTTAAAACTCTGTATTGTAGGAAATGCATAATCTTATGCATGACTTCTTTTTGCCCTTGGTACCTCTAATCTCATCCAATTGATAAGATGTTACATAACTCAGCTTGAACATTCCTTCTTCCATGAAGCCTTCCCCAGTCTCTTCTGTAGAAGAGTTAAATGTTCCAACCTCCATGTGAGCAATACATGTAGTTACATATCTTATTAAACTTACCCAGCTGTTTAGGTAAGAATTGGCTCACACCTGTAGACTGTGACCTCCCCAAGGGTGAAGATTGTAATTTTAGTCACCTCTGGACCCTTAGCAGCCATCATGAGGTATGACAAGCTGCATGTGCTCAGGAAATATATGATCAATTCATTTAGTCATTCAGTAAACATTTGTTGAGTGTCTCTTATGTTGCAAGTATGGTTCCAGGTGCTGGGGATACAATAGTGAACAAACCAGATCAAATTCCCTGGCCTCGTGGAGCTTTCATTCTAGTGAGGGAAGACAAACAAGAAACAAGATAAGTCAGGGTTCTCCACAGAAACAGAACCTATAAGATATATGTAGATATATAAGAGAAGATTTATTATGGGCATTGGCTCATGTGATGATGGAGGTCGAGCTGTACCACCATATTCCATCTGCAAGCTGGAGAACCAAGAAAACTGGTTGTGTAATTCAGCTCGAAGACCCGAGAACTAAGTGAGTCAATGATGTGACTCCCAGTCTCACACTGAAGGCCCGAGGTGGCCTTCGGAGGTATCCTTCAGAGGTACCAGGGAGTGGCAGGAGGAGGAGGGGTACACGTGTAAGTCTGGAGTCCAAAGGAACAAGAAACAGGAGCTCTGATGCCAGAGGGAAGGAGAAGACGGATGTCCCAGCTCAAGAAATGAGAGAAAATTCAACATTCCTCCACCTTTCTGTTCTATCTGTGTCCTTGACACATTGGATGGTGCCCACCCACATTGGTGAGATCAGATCTTTTCCACTCAGTCCACTGATTCAAATGCTTTCTTCTAGAAACACTCACAGACACACCCAGAAATAATATTTTGCCATCTGTCTGGGTATCCCTTAGCCCAGTCCAGTTGACACATAAAATTAACTATTCATAGCCACTAAAACGTATAGTGTGTTTGGTGATTATAAGTGCAATGGAGAAAAATTGAGCAGGAAATGGCAGTGTTGAGATAGGATTGCCTCACCGAGAATGTGACGTTTAAGTAAAGAATTAAGGAAGGACAGGAATGAACAACACCCATGGGTAACCAGGGGAAAGAGAGAGGGAGTATGCGTGGTCTGTTGGAGGCCAGCATGGCTGGGATGCAGTGAGCAAGTGAGAGTCAGTAATGTGGGGGGAAGAAGAGAAATGGGGAGCCAGATTACAGCTTCAAAGGCTATTTCAAAGATGGATCTTGACTCCAGTTGGAAGCCGTTGGAGTGTTTCCTGCAAAGTAGTCACATATTCAATTTAGGTTTTAGCAAGATTACACTGATTAAAAGAATGTGCATGTAGAGAAATTTATGCATAAAGAAGAAAGCATTTTGCCTAATGTGACACAGGTGGCACTAGGAAAATATCGGTCCAGAATTATGCTTCCTGGCCTAAGGTGAATTTCTTTTCTAACATTGCTCACCCAGAAATAGTTCTCAGTAATGTGAATATGGTTGAAGAGAATGATTTAGTTTCCTTGTAAATTGTTCATTGATTATGTCTAGGGCCAGCTGATTACCCTCAAGAAAAATCAAAAGAAATCAATCAATCCTGATATTTTAACTGGATAACTCCAATGTTCTACATATGTTGAATATTTAAAATGTCCATGTGTTTGCTGTTGTTCAGACAAAACATTTGGATGTGAGGCTGAATTGTTCCTTTTTCATTTGGCTGCCCTGAGTTATTTATGTACCAAATTGGCCTCTTCAATTTTATTTATATTCATGAAAAGTATCACTTGGGGGCAGTTATCTGTGAATTTGAAAGCTATATGGCATTTCTTTCTTTCAAAAAAGACCCCAATGCATCTTTGCAAATAAGTAATATCAATAAATTTGTTTTATTCCCCACTCTACCCCAATTGGTATACTTAGCCACAGATGATCAACCTGATGTTAAGGATGTATAGACATAATGCTGATCACATATCTCTCTGAAATACTGTCTCTATTCTTGAAATGAGAAAGACTGCCCACTTGTACAGCCGACAAATAACACACAAGTTATTACCAGCATTACGATATTGCTAAATTGCCATTACTGAAATAAAATTCCTGAGCGGCACATCTATATTATTTATAATTTCATTGGAAAAGTAAATTATGGATGATAATTAAATAAATTATTAAACTAAATAAAAGTCATGCCAGACTAGGAATTTGAGCAGAGGCAGAGATGTGAATGTTTAATAGGCTTTCATTGATGACAATGGACTAAAAAACTGAAAGTTGTCATCTATATCATAAAATTTTGAAACCAGAAACAAGGGCCCCTATTTTTTCGGGTAGGAATACAAAATCCCAGGGTGGAGAAGCCCTCCAGTGGGTCAGGCACAGGCTATGACCTAGCCCAAGATGCCATTACTCCTCTTCCATTTCTTGTCCAGCAGTGCCAGGTACCTGATTGTAACATCAGTAGGATTTCAGCAGCTGTGAATAATAGCTGTATTGACATATTTACAAAATGAAATCATGTACATCATCTCATTTGTTGATTTATCAATTTGCTTACACTGAACAACTTGCCTGTTATTTTAACTAGCAGCCTGTGTCTAGACATGCCTCTCCAGGCTTACCCACTTGATGACTCTCCAGACCCACCTTTCACAAGCCCCATTGGACTTTTTTTTCTTTTTTATTTCAGCATATTGTGGGACTACAAATGTTTAGGTTACGTTGCCCTTGCCCCACCCGAGTCAGAGCTTCAAGAGTGTCCATCCCCCAGATGGTGCGCATCACACTCATTATGTGTGTATATGCCCACCTCCCCTATGGGACTTAAAGAGTCATCTGGTAAAAGCTGAGCCATCATCTTCCTGCCCACATCTCCCCCCATGCCCGCCACCCTAGAGCTTGTCAGACATGTAGTTTGTATGGCCTAGCAATACTTCAAAAGATGGTTTTTTGTTGTTATTGTTAGGGGCAAAGACTACTTCATAGGGTTGCCAATTTTTTATTAATATTTCATCAAGCAATTTTTTAAAGTACCAATTTCTAGTACCACCATTCTACTCTGTGGTCATCACTGGTTTGGTGACTTGTTCAAAGTTAGCCAAGACGAGACGCTTCAGGATTTAAGCCTTGGTCTTCTGACTCCTCGGTCAGTGCTAAAAATCCCAGTTTAGTTTTCAAAGAAAAACCACAGGGCTGGTAACTAAAACTTACTATGATTAGATATGTGAAACAAGGTAATAAATGTGGTGGAGGTGGGGGGAAGCATGGCGGGCAGCTAGGAGATGGGGCTTGACTGGTTGAGAAGCGTTAAGTCAAGGGAGAGGACAGAGGCACCAAACCAGCTAAAGGGCCAGTAGGTCAGCCAGTAATTGGCGGCTTCTGAAAAATTATAGAAGATATGGCAAATAAAAGGTGGTATTCGATGTAAATCATTCTACTGGGTACACTTAAGAAGTAGAGAGGTTTGAGCAGAGGAATTGGGAGGACTCAAGACAGGAAAAAAGGGAGGACACTGGAGGTGGTGATTAGAAAGACTCCTGGTAAGATCAGGAATTAGAAATGGAAATAAAGAGAGAGATCTGAGAAATGTAATGAAGACAATAACGTGCTATCTTGTGAACAAGTTAACATCGACATTCAAAGCGCCAGCGAGACTCAGTAGTTCTGAGGTACTTAAGCATAGATTTTCAACGCCATTAATTTGGCAATTAATCATATGTGGTCTTGTGACATTCTTTATATTGTTGTTTGAACAGTTATTACTTCTTGCGTTATTTAACTTTTTATCTAATAATGTGTTATCTCTTCAGTATGTTCTGGGGTTAGGGCATTAGGGATGAAGCCAGCTGGCCGGTGGGAGCAAAGTTTCACAATTCTGTGTGAGAAAGAAAAAAAGCTAATGTGTGGATGAATTTTATCTGTAATACCCAGGATAGCCTGTATGTCCCAAATCTACACAGGTTATAGAAGCAAAGTGTGCGATATGTAGGCATATACCTACTATTTGACTGGTAGTGAGGAGATATTAAGGTGAATTAAAGCAAGTCACAAGTTACAACATATGGGTCATGAAGTTTCATACAAAATTGAAATTTTCACTGAGTGTAGGATTGACCATTGGAACGCATGTTCAAAAGTGGCTACAGAATCTTCCATTGAGGCTTTGAAAGAGATAGTTTGAGATAGATTAGGCACTGTGCTTGTCTGTGCTAAGATTGCATAGGTCTGCAGTGAAATAAGAAAAACAAAGGCAGTGTAGTAGATAAAGATATGGACTCATAGATGGCATAGCTCAGATATAGTTGTGAGATACTCTTTTTTTGAGAAAGACTTTTTGTTCTGTAGTCCAACTAAAATTATTTCTAGGTTTGGCTGAGTGTTAAGACATTTTTTGTTGACATAATGGTGATAGTAGAAATTGGTATTTTTAAAAATGTCATTATTTGTTAAATAAAAATTATCTTTCCTATGATGTAAACTTTTCTCTATCAAAAAGACATCACACTAGAATGTTTATAGCAGCACAATTGCAAAGATGTGGAAACAACCCAAGTACCTATCAATACATGAGTGGATTAATAAAATGTGGTATATATATACCATGGAGTTCCACTCAGCCACAAAAAACAGTAGCGATATAGCACCTCTTGTATTATTCTGGATAGAGCTGGAACTCATTCCACTACGTGAAGTATCCCAAGAATGGAAAAACAAGCACCGCATGTACTCACCATCAAATTGGTATTAACCGATCAACACTCAAGTGCTGATATATAGTAATAACATTCATCGGGTGTTGGGCAGATGGTGGGGGAGGAGGGAATGTGCATATACACACATGATGGGTGTGGCGTGCACCATCTGGGGGATAGACATGCTTGACGTTCTGACTCAGGTGGGGCAAGGGCAATATACATAACCTAAACATTTGTTCCTCCATAATATGCTGAAATTAAAAAAAAATTTTAAAAAGTCTCTTTTGAAATGTTGCTGTCCCATCCAATGTAGGTTAGCAGGCATAGGGGGAGTTGTGAGTGGGAAGATGATAGGGCTCAGCTTTTACCAGATGACTGTTAACTTTAAATCCAGCGAGGCCTGTGAGAGAGGGGTCCAGAGAGTCAGCGAGTGGTTAAGCCTGAAGAGGCATGTCTGGACACAAATTATAGTAACATTGGTATGCAGTGTTTATTGAACGCTTACTCTATGCCACTATGTGAGGTCGATATTATCATTATCTCATTTTTACAGGTGAGGGAACTGAATAGTAGGGAGATTAAGTAAATTGCCAAGGTTACAGACGGGTAAGTGCTGACACAAAGATTTGAATCCAGATTTGCTTGAATTCAGTGCCCAAGTTCTAACTCACTGTGCTGTACAGACTTTCATTAATGTTTAAGTAGTTGTTGAAAAACCTGAGTACAGAAAAGCCTGCCAAGAGGACAGTGTAGAAGGATAAATTAAAAACCAAGAGAGGGGTACTTAGGGACGATAACAGGGCACAACGATAATTCGCTCTGTTCAATGTGAGAGGTGGATGAAGCACAAGAGCTATTGCTCTCGGGCATGCCGAGGTCACCCATGAGGTCAGGAGGATGAGTGCTTTATGAAGTTGTTGGGCCAGAGGCCATACTGGAAAAAGCAGGGGGCTACTGGTTCAACCAAAGGGCACTGCTGGATTCCAGTGGATGACTCTAGATCAGAGCAACCAGCTAGATAATTTAAAGCAGTGCATAGAAAAAGAAATTAAAACAAACAGAATACCCATGCTCAGACTTATGACTATCACCCAGTATATTATTTATTAATTCAATAAATGTTTAAGTGCTTATATGCCAGACACTGGTCTAGATACCAGGGTACAGTAGTGAAGACGCAGATAAACTCCCTGCCCTGACGGTGCTTACATTCCAGTGTGGGGACACAAATATATATAATGTGAGAAAGTGATCAAGACAAAAGGGAAAGAGAGTAATAAAATGTGTGCTATATTTAGACACTTAGTGGTAATACATGTCATATGCCCCTGACATTCAACTCCCATTTCCAAGGAGAAATTTAGCACATCTCAATATACAACCCCATAACAGAGCAATATCATGTAATAACTTGTGACATACAGTTTCCATTGCAGAATATTCTAAAAGTGGAATATCTGTCTCCAGAGCAATATCAATAGAGACAGGCCAATATGATTATACTTCACATCAGAAGACAGTCCTGTCAAGACTGTCATCTCTTGGGTACCCACCTCAACACTTCACTCTTCAGGGCATGGAGATGGTAATGAATTCAGCACGATACAGTCACTGCTATACAGCCTCACTGTCAGGCTCAATTCTTGCCATGAGAGTAATTACCAGATTTAAGAGTCAATGTGTAGATGCCTTAACTCTAAAGTATCTAAACCTATTAGGTGCTTTGTTTTGCACCGAAACTATTTTGAAACACTATCAACAAATCAGGAACATCCAAGAGAATGAATGGACACCATCCCAATCCTGTGCACACACATGCGTTAGCTATGAAAGTATCTGACGACCATAAATTTAACATATGTTACCTCCATTCTATTCCACTCTGAAGGGAAAGGGTTCACCTACGGTGAGCTTTGAATCCATGAGTCATTTCCACACTGCTCTTCCCAATTCTTGCAATGGGGGCTGTATCCCTCATTTCTGCTGCCTGAACTTGTAGAGGTGATGTTCAATTTTTCCCAATTCCAAACCACAAAGCACTTCTAAATCTCTGGTAGTAGATTGAGGTAATACGGCTTTTGCGAAAGCTACAGGGAAAATTATATAAACATTTTCTGCTATAGATTCATTCAACACATATTCATGGAACACCTACTATGTTCTAGACAACTCTTAAAGACACAAATTTCCCTTTTGCTATGCAAGAAACAGAAACAAAGATTCCTTTCTCTGTAAGTCTTGATTTTATTGCCATTGATCATTTATATGTTATTTTAATTCCTACACCAGTAATTCTATGAAATTCATATCTTCTAGGCCACAGAATCCTTCCTAATAAATCAGGAAGTACTTTTATAGAGTGTCTACACTGTGCTCACTGCGAAAAGTAACATTCTCATATATTGTGTTTTACTGGCCATTAGAAGGCTGCGTGAAACTCCAAAATCCCTATTTCCCAGCTTGACTAACATGCAGTTCTTATCTTGAGATCAATTAAAAGTAGTCAAAGTGATAATGGCTATATGTGCTACCAACAGAAAACAGTAAAAAGTGTTCTTCCTTTGGAAAGTTCCCAAATTCCATATCATACTATTATCACACTACTGGAACCAGCAACACTGTGTAACACTGTGAGAAAAACAAAGAGATAAAGTTGGCTATTTTAAAATTAGATTGTCCAAAGAAATTAATAGTTTTCATTAAAAAATGTTGAAGAGTTTCTACGTATTTTTTCTATTAATATTTGGATTCAGATATATTCCAATTTTCCTTTTTACTCTTCCCAAGTACCTAATAAAAATAGAACTCATTATCAATACCAAAACTACATTCTTTTCCAGCAGAACAGGGCTAAATAAGACCAAACAAATGACCTTCAACAAAACAATGTCAATTACAATCCAAAACACAACTCTTGGAATGTATTGGCATTGCCTGACTAAACGTTAGGGGTCTATGGAGCAGAGATGTTAGGTAATCATCCTGTTTTCACATAACAGCCATTATTTGGGGGGTGATTGGGCTGGTGGGTGTTTTGTTAGGGTCTCACAGAAATCCAGAAAATAAAGCATGACAATTTCACCTACAAAAGCCTGCCAGATGGCTACTTGCACAGATGTGTATCTGTCTGGTGGGGAAGAGCAATTGCTGTTATACGTATTCAATATTTCATTATTGGACAACCTGTGAGGGCCCATCGTCCTCTGGGTTCATTACTGTGACATTACTAGCTTTCAAATGAACATAGCAGCTGCCGTATTCATTTATCATCTCTATACATATTTCACTCTGCTCTTCATGAAAGAGGAAATTTTGCTTACTATCTAAATACATGGTTCTTGATTATTTTTATTTTCTTACATACCACATAGTAATTATTTATTAAAATGATTTACTTACTTATTAGGCCAGTTTTCTTTTTTTGAATCTGTTCATGCTCCTTTCACTTTTTAATTGACGTAATTCTATTGTGGCTATTTATTTTCCTTGTTAACCTTCCCTAAGCCAGACCTTGGTCATCACCAACTGTATGCACTCAAGGGAGTTTAAGAAGAATAAGTATAAATTTATTTTCAAAAGCATTGTCATTGGGAAAATTTGAAGTAGGAAACTGAGAAGGGAGAGAGAGAAATGTGGTAAGTGAGAGTTACTGAGGCTCTTTGACCCAGCTTCTGCGTGCAGTTTTCTCGAGAAGGGCCCAGTTACCCTGGTACTGAAGAAGGCGATGACATCCTTGGTCATTCGGTGGGCATTGCTTGGTGGATGAGGCAGAAGCGGCAGTACTGGAGGGTGTTCTCTTAAGACAACCAGTCTTCAGGGCACAGCTGTTTAGAGAGGGGAGTCTGGACAGAGGCAATGGACAGGGAGAAGGCAGAAAGGTCGAGATCCCTCCTGCCTACGGGGCCTGCTTGGCGTTAGAAATCACAAGCTTGTGGTGAAAGGTGGAAATCCCGGGCTTTATTCTATGAGGGGGGGGATGTTCATGGGCCTGCCCTGTTTTCCTGTAGGCAGATGAGGCGGAGTGGAGAGGAAATAGTTATTTGAGAATGGTGTACACAGGAACATCTAATTCCCAACCCAGCTAAGAGGCTGGTTTAGTTGCAGGAGGAGAAAAAGCGGTTCTTGGTGAAAGGTAACTAATCATGTATCACATTGAAAGATCTGCCTTATTCCTGAATTGTGGCCCTACTGAACAACTTTAACAGACCAAACACTTGAGAATTTGGAAGTGCAATTAAAATAAGTAACTGTCCTCCACGCTGTACAAAAGTTCTTCAGTAAATCTCACTAGCTGCCCTCTTCCTCACAGCCAAGACTAGAAAATTTGGCATCATCCATTTCAATAAAATTTTCAAGTGGGAATTTAAGGAATAAAATAAAAACCTGTCCATTTTATTTCCCTAGATCTTTAGGTATGTGAATAATTTAAGATCATCTTCATTATTAACTAATCCTCATGTTAATACATATTTAGTGGCTTACAAGTACTAATATTTCATTGCAAAAATAGGAAAAATGTGATTGTATGATCAAAAATCTGCAGTATACAAAAATCTCTCCTTCCTTCCTCTTCTTTCTCTCTTTTTTTATTTATCTTCCTTGCATTTGCATGGAAAAAGTTGGTAGTGCTAACGGATATGAAGGCACAGTGGAAGGAAGAAAGGAAAGAAAGAAGAAAAGAGATTAAGTATGGCAAGGATCAGAATGGTATTGCTTGTCAGATAAGTCAGACAAGGGCAGGATAAACACCTGTGTAAGCAGCAGAATGTGCAGGGCACCCGAATCTCCCATAACAGTGGAGTTGAGGGTACATTTTTCAGGGAATTACTTAAATGGAGCATCAGGCAAATGCTTGCCCTCCAGCAACTAAACTTAACTACACATCCATCCATTCATATCCAATCAAATATACATTTGACAAATATCTACTCAACACATGTCTTTGTGGCACACTGGACACTGTGAAATTGTTTCAGGTTTCTAGTTCAGTTCAGCTATGAAACCCAAGACAGGAAGGTGGTCTAGCGCAGGGGTAGGGAACCTTTTCATGTTGGAAGGCCACGTTAATTTAGCTGTAATCAAATAAGGCTGCATTCAAGAAACTTCAATTAGATATACTTAAAATTGTACATTATTTTGTAAAAATCTAACTGCTATGTACTTAATGATTTCAAAAATGAAAACTATTTGTTAATTTTAAAGTTAACTAACCTTTTAATGACCTCGTTGTGTCTTCTTTTTTTGGAAAGCATGTGAATATTTGGTTGCAGCGTGGAGGTCCACGGTTTCAGTTGATCCTCTAGATGAGTATCAGTCGTTTGTGACCTTAAGGGCATCTTGATTTGGGTTAGTTAGGAGAATGTACATTTGCAGCAATAAGTGATTAAAAAGCAAGAAAGCATTTTTCAGGCATATTGCTGAAGGCATGAGTATTCTACTGCATTTTTCCATATTTCAATTGGATCTTTATTAGCATCGAACAATGGCTTTAAAATGTCATCTACTGAGAGCTCAATCAATTCCATCTGTAGTTCTTTAGGTGCCTTGGTGATATCAACTAGGGGAGGAGCTGAAATGCTAATTTGAGTGTGATGTCATGATTCTCAAGGTCACTGAACCTTTCATTGTATTCTCCAATTAATAGTACACTGTTGTCAAAAGCTGAAAACAGACTGGTGTACTCAACCCCCACAAACTCTCCCCAACCAGCCTCATGTGGTAGTGGTGCCAGTCAGGTGAGGGAAATTAAAACTAAATCATGAGAGTGGTAGCTGTCAATTTAGCTCTTATGGCTTACTAATGTTCTAATTGTGCCAGTCAATCTGGGAGGATTATTTCATTGAAACTTATTTTATTCTTTGGTATTTCAACTATGTTCATTTTAAAAATAAAATAAAAACATAAAAGACTGACAAAAACGTATTTATGAAAATAAAAGGACTTGTTCTACAAAAATTTGGATTCTGTCAAAAGGCTGCACTTAAGGACCTAGAAGGCCACAGGTTCCCCACCCCTGGTCTAGAGACTTCTCTATGTGTATCACATGCCCTCAGTTTCTCCATATTCCCTTTTACCACTTTCTGGTTTCTTGCTGGTAAAGTTCTCTTCTTTGATTCAGTTCTTTCAAAAATCCCATTCTTCTCTTGATCAAAATGTATACTCAGGAGTGGATACAAAATGTAAATGATTCCTCTTTCATGATGTTCGCATTTTTGTCTTTAATAGTCAGATTTGGGACATTTGTAGTCATGCTGTGTGTTTAATGGAAGATGAGGCTTTTTTAGGAGGAAGCTTTTTCGTCAACTTCTATGGCTTCCCTGGTAAAGTTCGAAAAGTCAAAAGTGATCCATGTTGGCTAAGGTTAGCCAGTAAAGTCTTCTTCGCAGGAATGAATTGTCAAGGAAGGAATGGCCAAGCACTGTCAGGGAGCACACAGGGGGCTGAATGGAGGAAGAGACAGCAAGGCCAGTGACCAGTGCTGCTGCACTCTTTGCTTCCCTTGGCAACAACACTTCTGGAAAGACATGCCTATACTCCCTGTCTCCAATTCCTTCTTTCCATTCTCTCTTAAACACACTCCAGTCAGGCTTTTGCCTGCATCCCTCCACCAAAACTGCGCTGGTCAAAGACACCAAGGAACTCCACATCATTAAATCTAATGGTTTACTCTCAGTCCTCACCCTACTTGTATTTAACATTTGATAGAGTTGGTCACTCCTTCTTCCATACACATCTTTCACTGGTTTCCAGAAAAACACTTTCTCTTATATCTTATTCCAACCTCAAGTGTCGTTCCTCCAGGTATCTTTACCTGGTACTCTTAATGTTGGAGGGCTCCAGGGCTAAGCCTCGGTCCTCTCCTTTTTTTCTGTTTACAGTCACATCCTAGGTGAGCCGATTCAGTCATATGACTTTAAATACCATTTGTACACCACGAACTTTAAAATTTATATCTCTAGCTCATGTTTCTCTTCCGAACTCCAGATATAACCCAGATATCCACAAATCTAATATCTCTCTTACATTCAATATGTCCTGATCTTCTCTCCCCAAATCTGTTATATTCATATCCTTTCTATCTCATTTGATGGGAATTCCAAACTTGCAGTTCTCTGGACCAAAAATACATGGAGTCCTTTTTGAATATTCTTTTTTGATCATAACTCACATCCAAACAGAGAATCACATTGAATCTACCTTGAAAATACATGCATAAGCCAATTTTTCTCACCTTCACTGTTAAGACCATGGTCTGTACCACCACCGTTCCCTCCTGGATTACCGCAATAGATGACCTGCATCTCCATCGCCCCCGATAATCTATTCTACAAACACTTGCTAAAGAGATCCTTCTAAAATGTAAGTGAGATCAAACAATTTTTCTTCTCAAAACACTGCAATGGTTCCCATTTCCCTGAGTAACAACCAGATTCTTTACAATGGCCTGCATGGTCCCACATGATCCCCCAGCTACTCATCCCCAGCCCCTTACTCTCTCTGCTCTGGCCAAGCTGACCTTCTTGCTCTTCCACGAACACTCTGGGCATGCTCCCACCTCAGGATCTTTGCATTGGCTGTGTCTGCTACCTGGAATCCTCTTTCCCAAGACAACTTCATGACTAACCTCCTCACTTCTATTAAGTCTTTGCCAAAATGTCACTTTCTCTAAAAATGTACCCTGCCAATTATTAAAAATAGCAACCCTACCTGGTTCCAGCACTCTCTTATTGTATTCCACTTTATCTTTTTTGCACATCATTCTTTACTTTCTAACATGCCAACTAATTTACTTATTTATTATGGTTATGCTTTATTATTTGTTTTCACCAGCCAGATTGTAAATTCCTTGAGGACAAAGATTTTGGTCTGTTTTGTTCACTGTTTTATCCAACTGTCAAGAATGGTGTCTGGCACATCACACATGCTCAGATGTTGAATATATAAAGGAAAATAACCCAGATGTTGTCTGGAATTGAGAATTCTATAGCAGACACTTGGTACCAGAAAGCAGATGATGGAGAATTTCTTGCCTCTTGGGAGCAGAGACCAGGGTCTCTTACTTAAAAATCACCAGCATTGTTTACCATAACCTGATTTAAAGTGGTCAGTGAGCACTTAAAGAAGAAAGTTTGGTTCCATTGATGAAAGAAAGCTACTGACATCCTTGAGAAGAAAGGCTTAATGCAAAAAGCATTTATGAAGACATAATCTTGTCAACCTCATGTAACAAAGAATGAACAGAAAACACATGGTTCAGCAAAATTAATCTGGTCTCCAACTGAATCTGAGCTAAGCTTTCTTTTGATGGCCTGGTCTAGGAGTACTTTTATAATAACTTGTCATAGCTCAAAACCTAAACCAGCAAATGACTGCATAACAAGTAATTCCATTTATATGACAGTCAGGAAGAGGAAGAACTATAGGAACAGAGAACAGATGAGTGATTGCCAGGAGATAGGGATAGGGGAAGAGTCTAACAACGACGGGTCAGCAGAAGGAAATTCTTCAGAGTGTTGGAATTGGTCTGTTTCCTATTTGCAGTGGTGGTTACAAGAATCTATGCACATGTAAAACTCAGACCTGTGCACCAAAAAAGTGAATACTACTATATGTAAATTTTTAAAATGACGTTTCCTATTTACAAGATACTGCTGACACTCTGCTAAAATCTAAGCTGTAAGGCTACATGCTCATAAATTTGAAAGAAAGTGGAAGCTTAATGGTCCCTGGGCTCCTTATGATGTTTGTATTGAGCATTTTTAGACAACCAGGGAGGGCTCCTCTGGGTCCAGATATTTACATTTGTCCAGTCATGCACTATTTGGCAATGAAAAGTTCTGGGTTCATGTTTGCTCTAAGGTGTCATTTATTAAACCCACTCTGGCTTGTGCCTGCGTGCTGTCAGTTAACAAACAGGGGAGGTACACAGAAGTCACATCTATGGGTCTCTGTTTTCACAACAGGCCTGCTGTTCACAAGAACTGCATGAGACTAGACCTGCTTTCCCGTTGTAAGACTTTCCTATTCATGTATTATACAATTGCTGCTTTTACGGGAGTATATTTTCTTAAAGTAACATTCAGTCCTTTGATTATTGGTTTATCCATTCCCTATCCCACACCATCTTATATTTTTGTTCTACTCTAATTCTCAGTTCATACAATGTATTATTGATCTAGAAATAAACTCAATCTTTGAAATTTTAATGTTATAATATTAACTACTTTGATGATACCTTATCGTTAATATGTACCTTATAGTTTACCAAACACTTACCTGTGGGGCATCTTTTAATTTTCACAATAATCAATTAAGTTGACGTGCAGGTAGTATCATTTATATTTTAAAACTAAAGACTTAGAGATCCAAAGTGGTTAAGTAACTTTCTCAAGGTCACACGACCCATCAAAAAGGCAGGGCAAGGACTAGATTCTGGTTAAATGTAAGGGATCAGTAATTCTCACTTCTCTTATGAAAAATTAATTCTCATACCATTTTATGTGGCTTTGAAACCTATCAGCATATAATCATGTTCTTCCTTGCCTTGTCCTTTAAAAATTGATGAATACTAAGTTATATAGACATTTGACTCAAATACCATATGAAATTCCACGTGCACTTCAGCTCGCAAAATCGTGACTGCCTTTTTATTTCCAACACTAAGGAACTCTCTCATAAGTGTGTCCCTTAGCATGTCCCATCACCTATATTTCACCTATTTTCTAGGTTGCCTTGTGGATTTTTCATAGACTGCATAATTTAAAGCCTACATGACATACCAACTGTAGTTTAGTCCAGTTTTTAGGCACCTGTTTTTGGCACGTGTCTTTGACACTCTATGAAGTCTTTGCTTGGGAAGCTTAAGAGACAACCAAGTTCTTGCTGAAGCATTTTTATCAAAAACAGAGTGGCTTTGGAGGAATTAAAGAGACTGTGTTAAGGCCTTCGATCTCCTACTGGCCCCTGCAGCCCCTTCTGTGCAGAGAAGGCAATCATGTTGCAGGCATGGTCCCCCAAACAGCAGGGCCACGGCATTGCACTTTAAAGCCATGCTCCATACTCAAGCCACAACTACCTACTTGCCATTTCCCAATTATGTTTCAGAGTTCGCCCTTTGCTTAGGCTATTCCCTCTACCTGGATTGCCTTTCCCTGCTCTGGTCACGGGAACTTGCCAGACACTCCCATCTACCTTTATGAGGGGCCCTGGGGCTGGGAATGACTATGATAGGTGCTGGGGATAATAAAAGACACTGAAACAGCCAGGCGTGTCCAACAGAAGTTTCTAATCTAACCCATGACTGCTGCCTTCCTTATCCTTCTTCCCTTTCTTTAGGCTCTGAGTTTACTTTCAGTACAGCCATTACTGGTTCCTTGTTTTGCAACAAATCAAGCCCCTTCTAGCTTTGCCTTTTGGCTGTATATGTACCAACATTCCCCAGGTGCCAAGTCTCGTCCTCCAAATTTGGTTCAAATACCCCCAACCCCATGCTCTCATCTCTGCAGCTTTCCCCTCCGCCTGCCCCTCAGGGGCAGAATTGGTTGTTCTTTCATCTGAGCTCCAGGACCTTCTGCATATCACCTCCCACAGTGCTTCTCACAGGTATCCCACAGTTCGTTACATCCTGCAGCTCTGATGGGTCGTAAGATTCCAGGGGTAGTGGCTGTGTTATATTTATCCATGTTCTCATGAGATAGTGAGAATAGTACCTGGTGCTTAGTAAATTCTCAGCAAATGTTTCTTGCTTCAATAAATAAAAAATTACTATTTTACTCATTTTTATCAGGATTTTATACACATTGATATAATGAAGCACCAAAAAACTCCAGTGAAGTAAATATGCTGACTCTAAAAGCAGGATGAATGAAACACTTTGTTTCAGAAAATCTATCAGAATTCATTCATAATCTTTGGTCAGGTATTTGAGTCATCCTATCCTACACGGTACTTTTTCCTTTAAAACAATCTATTCAAAAGGGCAATAATTCCTACCCTCCCATTGATAAAACTTACCTGAGTCTCTCTTAAATGGTTGCCCAGTTTGTGTGCGTGTGTGTGTGTGTGTGTGTGTGTGTGTGTGCGCGTGTGTGTGTGCACATGAAGGCTGATTTTTCGCCAAGTCCGTTACTTGAAAATTACCTGTCACCTTAGAATTTCAATTATTATCAGCAATCTTGAGATATTAAAAAAGAGAGCTTTTTTTTCTTAGTTTCTTCTGTGTATTTACATTTGGATGCCTATAATAGTCTAGTAAATTCTGTGGGGTCTCTCTCCTGAACTTAGGTTTTATTAGATTTATTTTAATAACAAAACCACTATTGTTAGACAGTGAAATATTATGAATACAAGTGATATTCAATTACAGGAAAGCTATCGCTCCATCCTGAAACAAGTTTCTTTCTCTCTCTTTTAAAAACTCATTCTACAAATTTGTGTTAAGGTGTTTTATCTTAAATTTGATCAAACCCAATTCAAATAAGGGGAATGTAGTGAAATTATGGGAAAGGAGCACATAAAACTAGGTAGGTTGTTCAGATTTATTTTCCTTCAGGTGTTCAATTTAGTTTAAAAGAATTGAATTCATTTGCCATGTTCTCCTTGGGAAGTACTGTGAGAAGTATAATTTAAAACTGCTCTCTCTTTTGCATGTCCTCTGCAGACATAAAGGGGCTCACAATGCATGTTTCTGCTATAATGAAGGCTCTGTTCTATGTGTCTGCTTCCATGTGAATTGCTCCTTTAGACAGAAGGTTAAAAACCATAATGAGTCAAAATTCTTGCAGGGCTAAACTACTCCTAGGGAGTAAATCAGGCATCTTTGGGTGCTAACTCTTTCAGACCCTGAGATACATTTTTAAAAGTTTAAGAATGGTTCAAGAAACTTGGTTCCACTGTCAAAATTTTCTAATTAGTTAGTGGGGAGTAGTTAAGCTCAAGATCTTCTTGTACTATTTTTTTTTTATACTGAAATGCCTAGAAGACTCAGATTCTAGCAGCAAAATCAATTTTTTTTCTTCAAATTTCACTGTTTACTCTAGAAATGGCTAACAGATTTACCATTTGATCCAGCAATCCCACTACTGGTAATCTACTCAAAGGAAAAGAAGTCATTTTATAAAAAAGACACTTGCACCTGTATGTTTATTGCAACACAATTCACAATTGCAAGGATATGGAGCCAACCTTAGTGACCACCAACGGATGAGTGGATAAAGAAAATGTGATACACACACACACACACGCACACCATGGAGTACTACTTAGTCAATAAAAAAAAAATGAAATAATGTCTTACACAGCAACTTGTATGGAACTGGAGGCATTATCCTAAGTAAAGTAACCCAGGAACAAAAATCGAAATACCACATGTTCTCACTTATAAGCGGGAGCTAAGCAATGGGTATGCATGATTATGCAGAGTGACTCAATGGACATTGGAGACTCAGCAAGGAGAGAGTGGGAGGAGTGGCTGGGAGAATGAAAAATTACCTATTGGGTACCATATGCACTATTCAAGTGATAGGTATGTTGAAAGCCTAGACTTCTCCACTATGCAATCCATCCATGTAACAGGAAAACATTGTACCCGCAAATCTATTAAAATAAAAACAAAATAAAAATACTGACAAAAATAAAAAGAAGTAGCCGCAGGGGCTTGCTAAATAGCAGACCATCACCCTCCAAAGTAAAACAAAAAATCCCCACCAAAGCCTGAACACAACCTACCATTCTGAAGAAATAAACTATGGCTCCATTAGGGATTGAAGCCAGATTGGCATAGTCAAAAAGGACACATGGTATACCAGAGATGCTGAGTATTTTCATTGCCTACAGAGCATATTTAAGAGAAGCATAGGACTAAAGCATAACACAACTCAGCCCTAAGAGGAATTTTTTTTAATGAACAGAATCTGCCTTCATTAAAGAATTTTGCATTAAATTACATCTCCCAATCTCTAGAATAAAGTAATGGCAAAATCTCCATGAAGCAGTAGTAAAAAGAATAGTACCCTAACTCACTGGGGTTTATAATCCCCCTAAAGAAACTCTAATTTAAATTATCCAGGTCAAATTTACCCTGATCAGGAAAAAAACAAAAGGTGGAGAATGGCAGAGATTTGGTAACCATGGGGTGAGGGTTTTGGTGGGGTGGGGTGGGGTGGAGGGGTGCAGAGAGGAGGGGTGAGGAGGAATCAGGATTATTAAGGGAAGAAACTCTTTCTCCAAGAAATTGAATATAATTTTGAATCCAGGGTAAATACTGAGCACCAGAAATGCAATAGATGCTTATCAAGTTTCCATTTTATGCATCTGAGGAAATTGATTTTCAGATTTCTGAATACATAGCTATCTGATCTGATATAATGTCACCTTCCTGTGCACTAATGACTAAGATAAATGGCCTTAGCCCTGGCTGTTTTGATCTAGTCATTTCCTTGTTTTTACTCTGACATGGTAATAACACTGGGGGAGGGGAATGCAGTGCAAGAGAGATGCTGTACTGGGATGAGTGTCATTGATTTATGCCCTCTGACAGACATCCAGGGAGTAAATTATTAGGTCCCTTTTCATCCTTTTGGAGAATTTGTTCAGTTTCTTTAAACTCTTTCCCAGTATATTTGTGATGGGGAGGGGAGGAGGTATGTACATGTATGTGCGTGTGTGCCTGTGTAAGTGAAAAAGCATGTAGCTTTACTGTCCCACCTGGATTGTTGTAATGTCTGCAAGGTGGGATGACTCCAGAGAGCTGTTGATGTAACTCAAAGTCTCCCTTTACCTACAAGCTGGACAACCGTGGCAAACTTTCTAGCAGTTCTGGCAAATGCTTTGTCAATAAACACAGACAAAAATTTCAATCCATCTATGGGAAGCAATGGATTCAGACTTGTCAATCTGTTTACATTTAGCATCTTAACAGGACAGAAAAGACAAGAAATCCGCCCAATAGAATCCATTTCTTTCTGTGGGTCCTTTCTTTTAACACTGCCATGAAGAATCAAAGAGTCTTATTTGCATTTTCTGTCTAACACAGGTGTAGCCGTAATGTGGAGTAAATGCTACAAGTCTGTTTCTTATAAGTAGCCATCGTACTTATCATGCATGAAGTTTTAAAAAATACTAACCCTACTGGTTGGCTTAGTATAGTCTCTACCTTCCCCCACCAGTCAGATTTGGAAGTAAGAGTTACTTAGGCATCACCAATTTGTCTTTGGTATAATTTTAAAATATCATTAAGCCATTTTACCCCCATACCCTTTCCTCAGGAGAATAATCACCCACATTCTTCAAAGTTCCAATAAGAAGAATGTTACAGAAGTCTGTTTTATAAAATTTAAAACATGAAACAAAACTCTCGTCTTTCCCAAAATAGCCATTGAGAAACTCCAGACGAATTTTTCTAAAAGAGAATATGCATTCCTCTCTTCATAATATTCAGGGGGAAATTCCTATGAATTAATGCAGTGACAAATATTACAGATATAGCTTCTAGATATATAGTAACATGACGTTTCTAATTAAGATGCAACAAGATTCTCAAACACAAAATTGTTCTTTTCTATTAAGAGCCAGAATTAGAATAACTTGTGTTAAAGATTACACTAAGTCTAGCACCAACCCATTTCCATTGTGCATTTTCAGTAAAAGCTGACTAAATTTATTTTTTAGAGTGTAATGAAATTATGGAGTGAATCTAGTTGAAATAACAGATTTGTTTTTAGTGTTATAAGTCAGTGAGTAACAGAATTTTTCATTCAATTTTGTTGTTATTGTTTAGAACTTCGTGGGGGAATGAAAACATAAAAATTTAAAATAACTCTAGTGTTAACAGTTTTCATGCAGTGCAATTGCATTTCACTAAGAAATGAAACAATTTGTAACTTTTAGATTCACTGTTAAACTAACAGTAAACACTGTTAAAAGTTACAAAATTAAATCAATAGAGTAGCCAACAAAGAATTTATTGAATGCCTAATTTGTGTACAGCAGGATAGAAGGTGGTGTTTAGTGGAACCGATATTGAATTTCATCTGGACCAAAACTTACAGCAGACTCTCCATTGTTGTTCTAGTTTACCAGACAGAAGATAAGTAAATACTTCTGGGGTAGAAAAGTCTCTTCTTATTACTGCAAGGGCTACCTTGATGAAGAAAGTTTTAAAGTATCTGTACTTAAGCTCTTTTTTAAAAACTGTATTTTCTCTATTATCACACCTATGAGAAGAATGAAACAAACAATAATATCTTAGATCTCAGGAGTCACATATTTTTAGCTCTGACTCTTTCTCCTTTTTCTGGCATATGAAGGCATCAATAAATTTTGTAGACTTGTGTGGATTCTTCAGGAATGAGCAGATTGTTCTCATCCCTTATGGAGTAAGTTAAAATATGCTCAGGTATTCTAATTTTTACCTTATTTTCCCCTTTGATTCAACAAGAACTAAGTATGAATTACAAGTGAAAAAACAAAACTATTTTCAATTAAAATGTTAAAAGTTCAGATTCTGACTGCCACCTGGTAAGTTTTATGCTACTAGACAATCATCCAGGGTGAACATAAGATCTCTTGTACTTAATCCCTCATGCTTGCATAATTGATGCAAGAAATTATCCTGCAATTTCATCTCATACTTACTTACATATGTCATGGAATGTATGAATTCCTATAGCAGTAGCACTAAAAATAGTTATTTTTTAAAAATAAAAATTTTAAAACAAAAATTTAAGTAGCACTAAAAAGTCTCTGTGGTATTTGTGCCATCCAGGACACAGAGTGTTGACTGTTTTCCCCTAACTCTTTGAGAACACAAAAACGTAAGTAAGTGTGTGTTGGATTATTGCAAGAATAAGTGGCATATGTCAGGGAAAGACTAGAGTTGGACTCAAGAGATCTGTGTCTGGTTCCTGGCTCTGTCACTCACCAGCCCTGAGAATTTGGGTGAGTCACTTCACCTCTCCAAACACTGACTTTCTCATCTGTAAAATGGGCATATTCATACCTGCACAACTGATTCACTGGGAAGCGGCATTGTCGCCTGGGAAACCATACACAAATGGTGGGCATAATCATCATAAGTCTATGTGTCCTCAGGTCTACAGAGCGGTAAGAGCATGAAGGTCTCAGGAAATATTCAAGGCAAAAATTGATATATCAGTTCCTCCAGTGGTCTTCTGAGAATCCCTGTTGGGTCTGTAAAGATCTGATACAATGCTTTTATCAGAGCATTTACCTAGAGAACTAATTTTGAAATACTGTACAAATATATTTTTAATTTTTTTATATTTTTATAGTAGATAATTTCTCTTAATTCCTATTAAGAGTAGTACAATTTATAGATTTTGTTTTTATAAAAATGAAAAGAACCTTAAAAGTATTCATCAATTTTTCCCAACAAATTGCAGATAAAAGCATCAGAATGAACAAGTCAAAAGACCTAATGTATAAGAGGGTTATAGTTAATAACAAACAGTGTATTATTATTACTGTGTATACTATACTATACATTATATAGTATAGTAATAGTGCATTATTTTTGATAAATGAGATTATAGCTGCTTTGGCCACCAGGGGAAAAATAATGCACTATTATAAGATACCCATATATAGTGAAATGGTTACTATAGTGAGATGATGGATATGTTAATTTGTTTTACCACGGTAACCATTTTACTACATGTATATCTTATAACATTATGTTGTATACCTTTAATATACTCAATCAAATTTATTTTTAAAATATCAGGTAGTATTACTATTACTGTTGAAAATAAATATTAAAAAATCTAGTTCATTGAAAGGAAAACACCAATTTTCTCAAATTTGTATTTCGCCATCAACATTTCTAATTGAAAGTGAGAAAAAAATTTTTCTGATGATTTTCAGAATATCAAGTTTAATAGCGTCAACTTTACTTTTTAGGATAAATATTTACAACACAAACTCTTAGGTAAACTTTTACACATGCCTGGCACTGGGTGAGCGCTCGACATACATTATCTCCCTTTATTCACAGAACGCTCCCATGATTTGCATTGTTGTTACCACTCTTTTGAGATGAGCAAAGGGTTACGGAACTTGCCCAAGGTCACAGAATTAATAAGAGGCCAAGCCAAATGCAAATCCAGTACTGACTCTAGGGTGGGACTCTAAGCCACCTCCTTATGTATAATAATAATACTTTCAGAGTTACATTATTAAATAAAGTAGACTATCCGTGTCTTCACATACACCTGAAACTATGCACAATATGAGTGGAAGTATAGGTGTTGCAGTCTGTTATGACTGGTAAAAAATCAATGAACTCCTGGAAATTTGGTTAGCACACTAATCATCACCAATCTTGAAAATTGTAGCTTTGAGGATGAATGTTATCTTTGCACTAAAAAAAGATGGCATTCATTTAAATAAAATAGAGGGCTCTTGCTCTATAATATCCCAATTCCATGACAGTCACCTGTCATTAACTCAGCACATAACTCTTTCGTTCAGGCTGAATAATGTTCTGGAAAATGCAGCTAGACTACTTAAACATTCATCCCAATATTGAGTAGAAATTCATTTTTTCAACCACTGAACACTCATTCCTTATAGACAGAAAAGGTAAGATATGAGTGAAATATATATTGAGGAAGGAACTACTTCCCCAGGACAGTTCAAAATAGGTGGAAAGTACTATAGTAATTTCCTTGCAATTGCATAGTTCCTTTGCTTATTAAATTTTGAAGAGGTTATCAATTTGGAATATAACCTAAAGAGTTTATGTTTCATAATTTTACTTTGTTGCTGAAATATTTATGCAAATATTCAGTGTAGGAAGATGCTGCCAGATGGAAATGCAATAGTAGTGGAATTCTTCCTGGCATTTCCGACAGAATATATAATATCGAATCACTTTATGCTAATGTTTGCAATGGAATACATATTTTATAGCTATTTTGAAATGCAAATTTAAAAGATCTAAACACTTTAGAAATCATGCCAATGCAAAATAAACTAATATAAAAAGTAGGAGTTAGATAGATAAATTATAGCAGTGTCATATCAACTGCATTTTGGTAAAAGTAATGAGCCATGTCCTTATAGTATTTGTGTAAATACACTTTAATATTTAGAAGTAACACTGTGTTTTGGTAAGATTAACATTAACTAACCTCAAGATTTATAGGACATCTGTCAAATATCTGACTTCTAATGATACTGAACTTTCTTACCCCATGTCTCCACCCTAATTTTTATTATTAATAAAGTCTCTGACATAGGATATGTGGTATCTTTGCTTCATCCAAAACTGAATGAAAAATTTGAGGTGTGTGTCACAAGCGATTTATGAGAGTATTAAAGTTTGTCATTATTAAAGATCATCAAGACTAAAATTTGTCAAATTTTTACAACTTGTCATATCAATTTTATTTCACAACATTATGATAAATTGTAAGAATCAATACTAGATCCTAACCCTGTCATTTCTTAAACTTGTGGTCAGAAACCCAGTATGTAAATAGTAAAACGTTCTTTAAAAGATACTAGAAAGCACAATCTTCTCATTGAATCCATTGAACAATTTTCTCTTTTCAATTTGGGATGTATTTTATACCAGGATTTTGAATAAAATGTCACCTTTTTTTGAAAGGTATGATTATCCTTGACAATGCCTTCAATTTATATTCTCCTTTTTAGAGCTATTTTAACACCAGTCATGACTCTAGGATTGAATCTGAGCAAGAAAAAGAAACTGTGAGCTTCTTGTGGATGATTAAAATGATAAACCCTAAAGCTTGATTTAAAATAACTATTTTGGTTCATTAAATGCCCTAAAATAACTGGGAGTATTTTCTCTCTCTCTTTTTTTTCAACTTCAGAATATTAAGGGGGGAGCTACAAATGTTTTTCGTTACATGGATTGCTTTTGTAATGCTTGAGTCAGGGCTGTAGGTGTGCCAATCACACAAATAGTGTTCATTGTACCCGTTAGGTAGTTTTTGCCCCTCCCTTCCTCCCCACTCCCCCCTGCTTAATTTCCACTGAGTTTTACTTTCCTCTGTGCACATGTGTGCTCGTCGGTTAGTTACAATTTAATAGTGAGTACATGTGATGTTTGTTTCTTCATTCTTTAGATACTTCACTTAGGAGAATGTTCTCTAGTTTCATCCAAATTGCTACAAAAGGAATTAATTCACCCTTTTTTATGGCTGAGTAGTACCCCACGGTGTACATATACATATTGGGAGAAAATATTCACAAACTATACATCTGATAAAGGGGTAATATCCAGAAACTACAAAGAACTCAAACAAATCAGCAAGAAAAAAAAAAAACAATCCCATTAAAAAGTGAGAAAAAGACATGAGCAGAAACTTTTCATAGATGCAGAGAGAAAGGAACGTTTACACACTGTTGCTGGGACTGCAAATTAGAACAGCCTCTATGGAAAACAGTATGCAGATTCCTCAAAGAACTAAAAGTAGACCTATCATTTGATCTAGCAATCCCGCTACTGAGTATCTACCCAAAGGAAAAGAAATCTTTTTATCAAAAAGACACCTGCACTTGAATGTTTACTGCAGCATAATTTGCAATTGTAAAGATGTGGAATCAACCCAAATGCCCATCAATTCATGAGTGGATTAATAAAATGGAGCATTTTCTCTTTTACTTCATTCCTCCTTAGTCTCAGAAAAGATATTTATAAAAAACAAACAGAAGCAACAAACATCAGTGCCAGTGCTTTTTTCTTTTTCATACAGTGCAATGTTCAAATCCAGTAGAACTAAAAAATAATGCTGCCAAAATCACTATTAGTAAAGTATATTACACTATTAATAATGCATATTAAATTTTGATCATTACAAAATGCTTGAATAGTTATTATTTTACTCATTCCTTGCAACTACTATAGCAGGCAGGTATTATTATTTCTGTTCAAAACTGGAAAAATTAACTCACAGTGGTTAAGTAGTTCACCCAAATCACACATCCAGGGAATAGTAGTGCTTGTTTCTTTTATGAAACTTAAACTTTGATAATTAAAGTTTAGTTTAACTACATGCTGGAATTGTGATCTAGAATGCTTCAGTGTCAGTTTCCCTGTGCTCCCTATAAGCAGGAGAAACCCCCCCCCACCCCCCGCTTTTTTTCAGGATATTATGCACAGGGAGGAGAAACTCTTTAGAACAACTACTATGCTCGGGTGCACCTTGGTTTCTCTTACTGTAGTCTGTAGATGTAGAACTATTCTTACCAGAGTATAGTATTTATGATAGTATACTAAATACAGTACTATAGTAGTACTACAGCACCCTTACTATGGTCTATAGATGTGGAACATATGAGGCATATGTATTTGTGGAGGACAGAGTTTGTCAGGAATTCAGATTTGGTCATGAAGCCAGAGAAATGTGAAACTGTGGAAAAAAGTAGGAGAGGAACGATGTAATTCCTCCCACCCTGCTTCACTGGAACCCTGACCACCACTGTGAGGGGACCCCCGTCTGGCAGTATTTCTTGGCCCTGAGGCCTAGCACTCAAATGTCATCTTGCATTTGCAAACCTGAAATTGATATCCCACAGGTTTTATATATTAATGAAGAAGCACTGGTCTTTTTTGAAGAGTGCATACATTAAAGTTTTACACTACAGTCTTGTCCATGCCATTAGAATTCCCAGGCGAATATCGGTAAGACACACCACTAATGCCAATGACCACACCCTCACACCTATTTACCTCAATTAAAAGGGGTTCCATGGATGACTATTTTTCATAACAAAATTACTATTCTCTACAATGCATAAACCCCAGCTAATCCAAAATGAATCATGTGGCTCTCAACACATTTGAGGTAAATTAGGAATCACCATCTGGCAGGGAGCATCTCTTCTTAAAATTGCTCTCTCTTTTTTTAATTAAAATGTGTTTTAATTAAAAATAGGCATGTCAAGAAGCACTATATCAATTATATGACTGACAATATGCTTCCGTTTTTTCCCTGAAACACATGAACCAGAAATGGGATGTCATGGTTTCTCTCAAGAGAAACGGTAAAATATAGGACAGAGAAAGTGAGGATTGCTACTGGGAGCTGTTTCAGCTGTAGTGAAATCCAACCAAATCTTCCCTTGAATGTTTTATTGCTTTAAAAAAAATCGAAAGGGTGTTTACTCTTGTTTTTGATGCAACTAATGGAGGTTTTCCTCCATTCCATACAATCAATGGTTTTGAAGAAGTTCTCAGCTGTTCTCAGCCAGCCTCCTCCTAGTGACCCTGGGATATTCCAAGTCCCATCCTCACTGCTCATGCCCTCCTTTTAGCCCTTTCCTACCCAGACTCAAGTCTGAGAAGTACAAAGTGATAACAGCATATTTCTTTTGTGTAGCCAGAAGTGCCAACAGGGAGAATAGAGCAGAGGAGGGTGAGAGACGGAGACCCAGAGGCAGCAGGAAAGAACAGAAACCACAGTGAGGATAGTTGGTGCCTCACACGCTGCGTGTGTGTGTGTGTGTGTGTGTGTGTGTGTGTGTGTGTGTGTGTGTGAGAGAGAGAGAGAGAGAGACACACACACACAGAGAGAGAGAGAGAGAGAGAGAGAGAGAGAGAGAGAGAGAGAGAGAGAGAGAGAGAGAGAGAGAGAGAGAAAATATGCTGTCAAAAACTGAGCTTCCCTTCCATTAAGACTGGCATTTGAACATTCCTAGCTCTGCCTTAGGGAGTCCCAGGGTAATTCCTTCAGGATGCTCAGCTCTAAATGTTTAAAGGTCAAATATTAATGGTTGCAATGAGACATATTTAGCAATAGTCCCATAGTTTTTAGCCTTGATTGGTTTTCCCGATTGCCACAATATTAATTTAGTATCACTGAAATTTTCTTTCTTTAAAAAATTTTTTCCCAGTATTTGGCTTTGTCTTTTAGTTTGATTTTATTATGTTTCTTTACTGTATATCACTATAGTTTAATATTTTTCCCAAGTAAACTTTTCTATTTTAGAATTGTTTTGTAGTGACAGAAAAATTGTGAAGAAGTGCAGGGTCCCCAGTGTCCCTTACTATTAACATCCTATAGTATGTTTATCACATTTTATGAACAAATATGGATATATTATTATTAGCTAAAGTCTATACTTCATTTAGATTTTCTTAGTTTTTGCCTAATGTAGTTTTCTCCATTCCAGGATCCCATCTGGGATACCACTGTACATTTAGTTATCATGTTTCTTTAGGCTCCTCTCAGCTGTGACAGTTTGTCAGACTTTGCTTGTTTTTGATGACCTTGACAGTTTTGAGAAGTACTGGTAAGGTATTTTGTCAACTGTCCCTCAATTGGGATGTGTCTGATGTTTATCTCATGATTAGACTGGGACTGTGTTTTTGGAGGAAGATCACAGACATAAAGTGCCACTTCATCACGTCGCGTCAAGAGTACATACTACCAATATGACTTATCGCTGTTCATGTTAACCCTGGTCAACTGGTTGAGGTAGGGTTTGTCAGGTTTCTCCAGTTTTCATACCTTTCTCTTTTATTGGGGAATGGAAACAGAAACCAAGATAAAATTTAATTTCTATTTACACATATGTGTGTGTTTTAAGTAACCTATCTTGTTTTAAAATACTTTTAAATCTTATTAGAGTTATTTCTTCAAATAGCAGCAACTTTTTAAAAAAAATTAAAGAATTACTATCAATATATAAATGTTATCCATAAAAACAGAAACACCATTTGGTAGTTTATAATATGCTTCTATTTCTATTCTGCATAGATCTATGATATATATGTACACACACGCACATGTACACACACATTCAATGCATAGATTAAGCATGCATAATGTTGACAATAACAGGAAAACATTTTATCTATAGCATTGTACAGCCAGTATGTGATAGAATGTATTTATGTTAGAAATATTCTCTCCATTCTCCCTTCAGCTTTTAAAAGAATGGCTAGGGTCCTCCAGCTTTTAGAAAACTTGCTTTAGTGAGACCACAAGATTGATTTGTAGTTTAGCATTTTTTTTAACTTTCCTTTCCCATAAACCACAAGTATTTACTTCTTTTGTTGTGGAATATA
>RJWJ010019176.1:0-30685 GCA_004363605.1 Indri indri | reverse complement strand
ATGCTGGATCCTTAGAAATCCAGTGGAATAGTTTCACCCTGAGAGTTTCTTCCTCACTCAGACATGTTTTTTGTAACCCTCAATTCCTAGCCGAGGAGGGGAAGGATGTGGACCTGGGGACCTGTAAAGAGCCTGGATCAACAGTCAGAGGGACCCACTCAATCCCATCCACTGTCAGGGGCAGAGACAGATTAGAGGCAGGGTCTGGGCTCTTCACAGGAGGGAGTGGTGGGCTTGGAACAGAGAGCTTGGTCCCTGCCCCCAGGAGTCTTACAATCTTGCTGGGGAAGTAGGGGTACATTTGAGACACCCAGCACGGGGCCCTCCAAGGCAGGCATGGCTCCCGGTACAACCAGTGGGTTGTTCAGAAGAAGCAGAGAGCCTCATGGGCAAGTTGCCTCTTGGAGGAAGTGAGGCTGGAACCGGAGCGCAAGTATTGCACGCTGGGCTGGGGGTTTCAAGTAAAGACACTGCAGCAAGAAGCCATAAAGCTTCTCACAAGGGCAGAGGGAAAGGAAGTTGTTGGGGCAGCATCAGAGTCATGGTGGGAAGGCCAGTGTTTTTTAAGCATGTTGAGCAGCAGAATCCTTCACCAAAGAGAACCTTATCCAGAATGTGTCAGCTTGCTAAAAGCGGAACTGCTCTATCCTCTCAACTTCCCTTTTAGCCAGTGTTACTCTCTCAGCCCCTAGAAAATGAATGGAGCTTTACAGCAGGGCTAGTTCAACCTCTTTATTGGATCAAAAGGGAAACTGAGGCACAGAGAGCAGAAGGCACTTAAACTTAAGCTCAGGGTTCTTGCCAGTAGACATTGCTGCCACCAGAATGAGACCAGACTAAAGATACTTCCAGCCAGGCTGAGGGATGTAGTTCCATGAGATGGAGAGCCTTGGAATGTGTTCGGGCAAAGGAATTCTTTCTGGCATCCCAGTTTGACAGCCCAGCTAGAGCTGCAATCTCTTGGTGTTTCCATCCTTCCGTTGAGAAGATTAGCATATTTGAATCACCTGAGAAATATCTCTAGCAGTGCAAGGTCAAAGGAATTGGCAGGGATGGTGGTTCAGACTAAAGAGGGACATATGTCATCTGTTAAGTTTTGGTAAATAGATTGTCAGTGAATAAGTTCAATGAAAGAATCAGTACATTCTTAAACTGCAGCAGAAATTGTGCCCAGTCATTCACTGGCCTAATGATGTGACTTTAATTAGGAATTCAAAAATAACTTTAAAAGCCCCCTCTTGAGCTCACAAATAATGCAAGGAACTGATCAACATCTTTGGAGGCGAGACAAGACCTGCCTCTGCCTTCCCTGGGGTTTGTCTTGGCCGAGGCGCCTTCCAGTGGGCCTCTGCCAGCGTTCATGACAAGCCTTACTTTCAGTGACCTTGTGGCTGAGAAGGCTAGCTGGGACTTGGGTGAGGGGAAACATCTAAAACAGGCAGCACATGCATTTATTCTTTTTTGCATATTCTTTCATACACCCAAGCTTGTCAGAGAAAATCAGTCACTTCCTGAGGTCTCCGAGTCAAACGACCCTCCACAGTCACCCAGGAGAGCTGTTCTCCCAATCCCTGACTCCCCCAGCACCACCCATCACCTGATACTTGTGGATCACTTTACAGTTTGTAAAGAACATTCAAGTGTGTTATCTCATTTGATCCTCACAAAAATGCTGTGAGGCAAGCCAGCCAGGCATGGTCCCCATCTGGGAGATGGGTCAGAGAGGCAAGGAGACTTGTCCAAGACGGTGTTGCTGGTTAGCATTTATTCAATGAATATTCATTAGTGTGTGCATATTTATGAATGATATTTGTTGTTACGCCATGGAGCCGGATCGGCTGACTTGCTTCCCAGGGCTCTTTTAGCCCCACCAGGCTCTTTCTCCGAAGGATATAAATAAAAATGGATTTTCCACTGGAAACAGGGCAAAGGATTTAATACAGCCATAGATAATTCTGAGCGAACTGGTAAATCCTAAATGAGTCATGCTTCATTTGAATAACAAACCAGAGGATCTCTCAAGCCTGCAGCAGGAAGAAATAGAATTATACAGTTAGAAGGAACGGCTTTATTGATACCAGTGGCTTTTAAACGTTTCTAAAGCACAAAAACCAATCTTAAGATAAAGTCGTGATGAGGCGGCTCAATGTGAAAGCCTATCAAAGCAGCTTCTTTGAAGAACTTGAGGCCTCACTTAGGATCTTTGGGAAACCCTCTTATTTGTAGATGAGGAAACAGGCCCAGAGGCCCAGGAAGTGGGGCTCAACTGGGGCTGGAGCGCCAAGCCAGTGTTATTCCCTTTGAAGGGTCCTCACCAAGAAGGAGCTAATGGTCTCAATGCACTTTTTGGCTAGGTCCCCTACTGTCCCCCCTATTTCTAAATATAACTTATTCTATCTTCTTTGCTCAAGCTAGTCCCTCTTCTTAGAATGCATTTTCATCTGTGACACTTGGATTTTTCCCTCCAGATCTAGGTCAAAGCGATCTCCCATCCCTCATGAAGTTTTCCTAAGAGTCATAGCTACAGAGACTTGTAGTCCCACTTCTGAGTTTCCCTGGAACCTTTGGAAACAATCTTAGGATACTCTGTTTTGTCTTAGAGCCATTTGAGACTCAATCCTACCCCTGAGACCTCATCCTCCTTGAGGACAGGGCCTCATCACAAAACCTAAATAGGGTGTCTTCCAGCTTTAATCTACCATGAAGCTATGATCTCAAAAGCTCTAAACTAGAGTCTTCTTTGTTTTTTTTTTTTTGTTGTTGTTCATTTTTTAATGGAATTAATGAACAAAATGAGTCTCTTTCCTGAATACCCAAGTGCTGGCTAGTTGGATTCTTTTAAGACTAAACAAAATGCTTCCCATCTTGTCTTCTTCATTCTTGAGTGTTTATCATGCAGCTCCACACAAACACTGTGCATGATGGATCTTGTCCAGGGCCTATGAAGCCGACACAGTCGCTGCCTTCATGAGACTGGCCAAGGAGTCAGACTGGCTTGGGCCCCCACCCTGGCCCCACCACTTCCTAGGCAAGCCACGTCCTCCTCAGAGTTCTGTGTCTTCAGCCATCGCACATGCCCACTCCTCTGTGAGGAGCCAAAGACAGGGTATAGGTAGAAGCGTTCATAAACCACAGACTGCCTTGTGGGCCAGCTTTTTGATATCAGTGGGAAATTTTTAAAATTCAGTTTCCAAGATTTAAAAATATTGTGTAATGCCAAATAACTAGCTTATCTGGATGTTCTCTTTCCAGTGAGTTGCTTGGCATTATATAGTTACAGGCTTCCTTCCACTTGCACATTCAGCCTGAGGCCCTTGTATTTAATATTCGCTGCTCTGGAAATCTGTATTCTATTGACTGAAAATGTTCATTCATTTCCAAAATATTTTTTTAGCATCTACTATGCTAGGCTGTTAAGTGCTGAATTGTGCTGCCCCAAAAGACATGTCAAAGTCCTAATATCTGGTACGTGTGACTGTGACCTTATTTGGAAATAGTCTTCGTAAATGTAATCAAGTTAAGATGAGGTCATCCTGGAGTAGGGTAGGCCTGGCTCCAATATGACTGGTGTCCTTATAAAAAGAGGAGAGGAGACACAGACACAGAGGGAAAACTGCCTTGCGAAGGAGGAGGCAGAGGTTAGAGTTATGCTGCTGCAAGCCAAGGAAGGCCTGGGGTTACTGGAAGCCAGAACAGACAAGAAAGGATCCTCCCCTAGAGGCTTCAGGGAGAGCACGTCCCTACCAACACGCTGCTGACTCCCAGCCTCTAAAACTGCAAGAGAATAAATTTCTATCGTCTTAAGCCACCTAGCTTGTGGTACTTTGTTATGCAGCCCTGGGAAACTAACACACAGGCAAATAGGAGACTAGCAGGGAACAAGACATGGAACTTTCACCTTGATGAGGGAGGCGTGACTATAAACATGAATGAACGAATATAAAAGGGGCAGATTCTGCTAAGTGCACTGAAGGAATTAAACAGGGTCAGTTCTACCTGAAGGAAGAGAAGCCCATTGTGGGGGAGGTAGGCAGGAGCCAGATTAGGGCCTGGGATGATGTATGGAAAAATGGATTGTCATGGAGCCAGGGTGGCCACAGACAGACCTAAGTTGTTCAAATGGATGAGGGTGGCTTGGAAAGAGAATGGCGCAATGAAGAAGGAGGGAAATGGACAGATTCAAGCCATCTCGCAATGATAGCGCCAAAAGGCCTTGCTGATGGCGTGGCTGTGGAGGAGTGAGAAAGAGAGGAGTCAAGGATGAGGCTCGGGTTTTGGCTTAAGCCCAAACCATTGATTTTATTCAAATGGGGAAGAGTAGGCACATGTTGGGGATGCGAGGGAGGGAATCTAGAGTTCTGTCAAGTTTGAGATGCCTGTTAGACATCTTTGTGAGGATGCCAAGGAAGACATTGGCTTATGTAAGTTCAATGGCAAGAGGGCCCCCAAGTCCAGTGTCCTTTGTCCTGGCTGGTGACAAGATCTTTACAAATACTAAGGCCTGTAGTGAGATTGGAGAGAGTTTCTTTCTTGCTATTGGAAGTGTTCTCTTTCTCCAGGGTTACAGCTGGGCACATGCCACTCAGGAGCCTCTAGATAACTGCTAATGCTAAGAAACTTGCTAAGGAGCACTGAAGTTTTCAAACTCCTTCACAGAGTATACTGTGCTTCCAAAGCTCCCTGCAATGTCTTCAGAGCTGTGTCTAGCTTCATCAGCAGAGCTAGATCTCTTGGGGCTTCCAGCATAAGCTAGATCTCTTGGGGCTTCCAGCATAAGCTGAGTAGACGAGTAGGAGGCAGCTGTAGGTGACCCTAGACAGTATTCCCAGGCCTCTAGGCTCCCAGCTGCTTGGCCAATTAAAGGAGAAACCTTTTGCTTTGTGTAGACCCACTTTCCACACAAAGAGCTTGACAAAAAGAGCCAGAAATGCCTGCATTCTGGGCAGGCCAAGCTCCAGCGAGGGTGCTGACTCAGAAACAGCAGCTGCTTGCCCTGGGAGCTGGCAGTTGTTGGCACAATCAAAGATCAATTAAAACATGCCATTCTGGTTTGCTCTCCCTACACCAGCCCCTCCAGGGCACTTCCTCTCACTTCTCCCAAAGACTTCTTTGCTGCGTAATTAACTTGGAGCCCAGTGGCCTGAGAAGAAGGCGGCCTACACGGAGGAAGGAGCGGTGCACCAGGAGCCCGAGACCCGGCACTTGTTTTGGCTCCACTGCAACTAAAGTGATTTTCCACCTTCCTGTCCAGGTGCTTTTAATCTTGAGAGTAAAGAGAGAATGCGTGTAACCACACTCTGTAAACTGTGAACCCCTCTCCAAATCTAACAATTTCTATATGGCATATACCATATAACAAAATGTATATTCTTAACCCATTTTAAAAGCAGTCCTAAAAAGAAAAATGATTCCTTCTTTTCTAGTTGCAAAATTGTTTGTGGGGGCTGGGGTGGTGGGGTAGTGGCGGAAACCCAACAATCCCTAAACTCCTGAAGTTTCTCGCAGCTGACATTACTTCTCTTTGGCCTCCATGGCCCGGAAGGGGAGCTGTAGCTGGGTGCTCCAGAATGACCACAGCAAAGGGTTCCAGAAACCTCTAAGGAAAGGCTGCTAGATTGAACGAATACAAATACGAGATGTCCAGTTATATCTGAATTTCAGATAAACAACAAATAATTTTTAGTATGAGTAAATTCCAAATATTGCATGGGATATACTAATTTCATTGGTTATCTGAAATTCAAATTTAACTGGACATCTCATTTTATCCAGCAACTCTACAGGATGCCTGGGCAGCCTCAACAGGGCATTGAGCAGGCCACTTGCATCTCCAGTGTGCCTCACCCATGGCTCCAGGCCAGAGCCCCGCCTTCAGGGTGGAGCTCCTTGTTCCTCCAGCTCTTTGGATTAAGGAAATGGTCTGTCTTTAATAACTCACACATTTTTGAGGGCTGCCCCTGTGCAAAAGAGCACTGTCTAAATGTGCTAGACAATAGGTCTAGCAAACATGGACTTAAACCTCAGAGGGGTTTACTAAAGAAGGTCTCCTTCCCTTAACAGAGGGAGAGGAGGCCAAACTCAAAGGGGACCACAAGGCGAAGGGTGAGGAAGGTGTTAGCTGGGGAGGAGGACTGAGGAGAAAGCAAGGTTCAGGGCTCCTCGTACCCCAGCACAGCCTCCCTCCCCACTGACAGGGTGCTTGGGACCCAGCCACCGCCCCACGTTGTCCTTGTGCAGGTCTTCCCTGCCTAGTCCACACCTGGGAGCCAGTAACGGGCTTTGGACACAGGCTTTTCAGTGAGAGGAGGGGAAATAGTGAGAGAGAATGACCTTAGTCGATGCCTCCCCTGAGAGCAGCATATCTGAGACTCTCCGCTGTGACTTGTCATTAGCAGCCCCAGAAGTGCACACAAAGAAGAGAGCAAAGAAAACTGGCTGCTGATCCTGCCATATCCCAGACTCAGTAGTGCTTGTCTAGACCCGCAGAATCTCCCTCCTTCCCTTCTTCCTTCCTTCCTGCCTTTCCCCGTTATTTCCTGGCCAACTACCATGAGCAGGACTGGTTAGCTGACTCACAAAGGGCGATCGGCCAGAGTCCTCCTCATAGGATGCCGTGCTCAGAGGTAGGAAAGTTCGGAAGGGAAAAGGACTGGGGACTGAGAGATCATGGCCAACTGGGGAATCCAGGAACAAGCATTTTGTTCTGAGTCTCAAAGAACATAGTGTTTGGACACAGAGACACTGGGGAGAAGGAGGGTACCCCTGCACAGAGGAAGACCAGGCAAGGAGCACGGCAGGGGGAGCCCGGAGCACATGAAGGGGGTGGTCGTCAGGATGAGTCCAGACTATCTTGAGGCTGCTTTCAGGGTTCAGACCAGGGACCCCAGGGGGAGCACAGCCTGCATCGTCCTGGGATGCGCAGAGAAACACTCTGGCCACTTGTTTACCTGTTTTTCTCCTTTGCCTTCTATTGCGCACATTTTCTTTGTTGGAGGCTCATTTATAATTCAGGCAAGCTCCTTCAGAGGGAGCAGGTGTTTCTCTGGGATGAAACACCTTGGGAAGCAGAATGTACAACTGGAAAAAAAGCATGTCACAGCACAGCCCGGCAGAGAGAAGCCTGGGTCCAGGCAAGGGCAGAAGGAAGAGGAGGCACGAGAAGACAGGGCAGTGAAAGAGAACGTCATCCCTTCCCACCCCGATTTTCTCTCTCCCACCCCATCTCTGTCTCTCTTTCACTCTCTGCAAATCAAGATTGACGTTACCCTCCTTCGACCCCACTGTCCACGGTTCCATCATTAGAATGCCTTTCTTGGAGTCGTAACAGCTCCTCTTTCAAGACTCCCTTTTGAACGTGTTCACTTCCTTAGGAAGGACGGTCTAGCCTGGGTTCCTCAGAAGGCAGAGCCTGAGGTCAACGCTCGAGCACATCTGCTTTGTTAGGGAGGGTGCTCCCCAGGAGCAGAAGTGCGGGACGGGGGAGCGAGGCGGAGGGAGAGCCCGCAGAGGGCGTGTCTTCAAGCTGCCCGCAGCTTGACGTTGACCACAACTGCACATTTCAGGAAACCATCTTCTGAGAGGCCATGTAACAACCACATCAAACACTCGTTGTCGGCCTGGAGGAGGAAGAGAGAATTTCTCTGCCGTCTTCCATCTCCTGTTGCAGACATTTGGTCCAGGAGGCACTAATGCCTCCACTCCTCCAGACTGCGCGTGCGTGAGCACCAGCCAGGCCACAGGCCAACAGGGAAGCCCCAGGACCAGTGGTGCACGGTGTGGCCTTGAGGTGAGGCACTGTCGGGTTGGGCCAGGTGAAGTAGGTTGGAGCCCACATGGAGTTGGTCACCGCAGTGGAGGCTGAGGCTGAAGCAAGTGGCCTGTGGAGAGGCCAGACAGTATCTGGAGGTGCCTAAGAGGTGCTGGTTCAAGGGCAGTCTTGCATCTCATTAACAGCTCTCCCCACAGTTACCAGTTAGCTCTTCAGCAGGTGCCTGCCTGCTGGGAACCCTGGAAGCAGGAGCCAGAGATAGATGGAGCCTGGGTGTGCATGGAGGTGCTGAGAGGCAGGCTAGGCTGCAGGAACACTCACTTCCCCTGGCTCCGGCCCGGGTAGCAGCGGAGCTGTGATGCAAATCACCCTAAAAGCCCACTGTGGGCTGCTCACCCTGGACTGGGAGGCAGGCCCCAGAGGGCCTCAGTGCACAAATATAACCCCAAACAAAGACAAGACATTGAGGAGATTCTTGAGGACCCAGCATTATTTTTTTTTTTTTTTTGAGACAGAGTCTCTTTTGCCCGGGCTAGAGTGAGTGCCGTGGCGTCAGCCTAGCTCACAGCAACCTCAAACTCCTGGGCTCAAGCAATCCTTCTGCCTCAGCCTCCCGAGTAGCTGGGACTACAGGCATGCGCCGCCATGCCCGGCTAATTTTTTCTATGTATTTTTAGTTGTCCGATTCATTTCTTTCTATTTTTAGTAGAGACGGGGGTCTCGCTCTTGCTCAGGCTGGTTTCGAACTCCTGAGCTCAAACAATCTGCCCGCCTCGGCCTCCCAGAGTGCTAGGATTACAGGCATGAGCCACCGCACCCGGCCTGAGGACCCAGCATTATTAATGGCCTATCTAAGCCAAGGAAAATCAATAGCTGTTTGGAAAGGGCTTCAGGGAAGAAACAAGTTTAGATTAAGAAAAGCAAAAACAAATGCTCGTCCTCCGAGAGGATGAGAGGGTGAGGCAGGATCTGCCCCAGATTGACAGTGTTTCTATGACCTTTTGATCAACGCGTGGAGAAGGAGGGTCTGTGTGTGAGTAGAAATTAACAACTGGATTGATTCCTTAATCTAATTTCTCTTACCTATCCAGAGATCCTGAATTCCAAAAGAGAAAATACATTGTTTCCTAAAACAGATTAGTACCTTCTTTCCCAAAGCACTCAGGAAATGAAAAAAGCTTTTAAAACTCTAGAGGACAAATTGGAAATGCTGTGAACTTTTAGTTCAGCAGTGAAAGTAAAAACAATGCTGGATTCCATTTGAATGATAGGGTGTTTATCTGACACTTTTCTCCCGGAGCTGGAGCCTTGCTGGATGTAAACACGCTCTGCTCTCCCCAGAGGAATAGGTGGTCAGCATCACCGGCCCCGCCTGGCAGCCAGGGAAGTGAAGCATGTGACAGGGGGACGATTTGTCCGAAAGGACACAGTGATGGTGTTAGACGTCACTGCTGTCTGCCGTCAGCCTTCTTGGTGAAGCTGTAGTTTCAGAACAGACATTATCCTAAAGAGCCTGCGTTAAGCGGCACTCACTGTAAAGGGGACGAGGAGGGGCACCCTAGATCACAGAGGCCACTCCTTCAGGATCTGGAAATCTATTTTTGTTCTCTTCCTTTGCCCTCTCACCCTGCAAGACTGAAGCTGAGCACCCTATCTGGCTGAGAGTCTAGCTCCCCACTCATCCAGTGAGGGCTTCCCTGGGCCTCCCAGGACCTTTGCTCGGAATCAGGGTGTTGGCATTTGCCCCAGTGGCCTGGTGCCGCTTGTGTCATGACCTAAAGATACTTGAGTTCAATTCCCCTTTGTTAAGAGCCTTCTATGTGCTAAGTCCTGACCAGGGCACTGAGTGGTCACGTGAGGCCACTCTTGGCAGAAGCAGAGGAACCACTTGGTGCCGACTTCAGTGACTGTGGCCCCTGGGGTGGGCTGCACAGGAATTTTTGGGGCCACAGCATTGGCTGCCAGTGGCCTGGGCACAGGGGTGGGCAACACAGTACTGAGGAGAGATGTCCTAGCTCCAGTTCAAACCCCAGCCCTGTCACTTACAGATGCTGGTGTTGTTGTTGGAGAAATTGTTTAACCTTGGTGAACTTGGGCCTCCTGACCTGTAAAAGGAGGGAAATGATCTCTACCTCAGAGTGGGGGGTTGAATTGGGTTCATGCCTGGCACATAGGAGGCACTCCATAATTCTGTTCATTGACACAACTGGTTTAGTTCTAGTGTCTCTGGGTGATCCTGTTTCATTAGACGGGAAGCTGTGCTTCCCTTGGTTCCCTTTGTCACTCCTGTCTAGGCTTGTAGCTGTCAGGGAGGTCCACAGGTGGAAAATTACAGGCATTCTGGAGCTTGCCTCAAAGCACACTCGCTGTTCCCACAGGAAAATCAGAAAGCTTCCAGGCTGCAGGGCCCAGGCCTCCCTTGTACTAGGTGGAGTGAGGTGGTGTTTGAACACACTTGTTTCTCTTTGTGGATCTTTGGAAATCTGAAAGGACAGAGCCTATTGCTAAGAAGACAATGTTTCCATCTCTGTCTTCCCCATCAGATGTTGCCTGTCAGGTTTGGGGTTGGGGAAAGGCAGCAGATCTCCGGACCCAGGGTCTACACCTTCATCTCCCAACTAGCTAGGAGAAATTCCTTTAGAGGAAAAAAAATTGTCAGGGAGATGAGAACCAACATTGTTTCAGGAAAAGCCGCATGATCCCCTTCCTCCTGCCCCATTGCTGCCCACTGCTCTAGCAGCTGCTGTCCGGATGCCAGTGCAGCTGACCTTGGCACTGACAGAAAAGCCCCACCTCCTCTCCCACAACCCTTTCCCATGGGGCTGCTTTAACCGAAAGGCACTGCATCATGCCATTTGTGCCTGTTCACGGGCCACACACAGCCCCACAGGGGGGTACGACATGTGGCACAGATGTGTACGATTTGTGCAGAAGGGTGCACATGTCTTTGCCTTCCACTGGTATTATGGATAATATCTGTGGGCATTTTATCAAAGTTTATATAGATACTGAGCGTCTATGTAACCTTGGCTCTAGGCTAAACTGTATCCCCCCAGACTCACATGCTGAAATCCTAACCTCCAGTACCTCAAAATGTGACTGTATTTGGAGATAGGGACTTTAAAAGTTGATTAAGTTAAAATGAGGCTATTAGAGGGAACTCTAATCCAATCTGACTGGTGTCCTTATATAGAGGAAATCTGGACACACGAAGAGCCACCAGGGTGTGCACACACAGAGGAAAGACGGTGTGAGGACCCAGTGAGAAGGCGGCTGTCTGCAAGCCAAGGAGAGAGGCCTCAGAAGAAACCAACTCTGCCCACAGCTTGATGTCAGACTTCTAGCCTTCAGAGCTGTGAGAAAATAAATCTGCTGTTTAAGCCACCTTGTCTATATGGTATTTTGTTACAGCAGCCCTAGCGAACTAATACTTTTCATTTATATACTGTCAGGTTTTTTTTTTTAATTGGGAGTCTGTTTTTCTTGAATTTGAGGGATATATTCAAAGGCATCTTGTTTTATCGATGAGTATGATTTATTGGAAACCACCTCATGAAGCTCTTGGCAAATTTAGAAAAGGATAAAGTGAAAGCTCACACCCACCGATATTGGTATATTTGCACTGAGATCCTAAACTGTAGAGATAATCAGAGAAGATGGATCTATTTGTACTGACAGAAAAGGTCGTGAGTTTATGAGATTTGTCCTGCCAAGCAGTGCCAGGAAAAATGAGTGATTATGATAACAAGTTATTCATCTTAAAAATTGATTTATAAGCATCATTAGAGAACTTGATATTTGTCTTATCGAAAAGACTCTTTTTTTATTTAATAAGAAATGTTTCTGCCAGTTGTAATTCTAGTTAACCTAATATAGTATGTTCTGGGCTTTACTTTTTCTTTCGGTTGTTGATAATTCAATAAACCTTTATTGCATCTGCAGTTCTTTCTGGGGCTAGAAGATTCTAGAATTTCTGATAATAATAACTTTCTTTTGAATAGCACTTTCAAAGAAGACTGAGAACAACCCACAAGGCATTACATGTATCATTACTAATAACTACAATTTGTATAGTGCTTTACTTTTTAAAAAGCACACTCATACTCAGCACTCCATTTAATTGTGAAAAGAAGGTAAATGCAGAGAAGTTAAATGAATTAATCAAAGATACACAGTAATTTTTCATGCTGAGCTGGGATTAGAACCTGAGGCACAGCTTTTTCCATGATATCATCTTTCTCCATGAACAGGCTTAGAGTTTTTTTTAATACAATTAAAATGGTGAATTTTATCTTATTTTTAAATTACTTCATTATTGATACATAACAGTTGTACATATTTGTGGGGTACATATTTTGATACATGCATAGAAGGTATAATGATCAAATCAGGGTAATTAGGATAGCCATCGCCTCAAACATTTATCACTTCTTTGTGTTGGGAACATTCCAAATCTTCTCTTCTAGCTATTTTCAAATGTATAATAAATTATTGTTAACTATAGTCACTCTGCTGTGCCATCAAACAATAAAACTTATTCCTTCTATCTAACTGTATTTTTGTACCCATTAACCACCTCTTTTCATCCAGGCTTGGAGTTTTTGTTGTTCCATAGTTACCTGGGGGAAAACTGAGAGACAAATGGATCTTCACGAAGTGGTAGCATTATCATCAGCAACAGCCCAACCACAACCCCAAAGGACAATCTGGAACCAACGCCTGAATTCCCACGGTATTCCTAGAAACTATTCATGTGTGTGACTCTGAAGCCTGAATAACTACCATTTTGAGGTGTCTACTATGCAAAGAAATATCTCAACTTCTTATCTTTTTCAATAATCTGCTGGAATCAGTATCAGGGCTGCCAGAAAACTGACTGATTTCTCCTCCCTCCTAGCTGAAGGGGTTAGTTGCCCAGATCGAAGCCCAGGGACAGAAGGAAGATGGGAAGGAGGAATCACAGGCAGCTTGTCAGTCACTCTGGAAAAGCACAATCATGAGCCATCTGTGGCGGCGGCTGCTGTTTGCAGTTGGTAGTCTCAGTCTTAATCTTCACCCAGGACTTTGTCTAAAGTCGTGCTGTCTCTGCTCCCCTGTTTCCACCTTCCTCCAGAGCAACCATGGTTTCCCAGACTTGTCCCCGCCTTGTCATGTTAGCTCATGGCCATACTTCCTAGGCCTCTCCTCCAGCACCCGTCAGGAGAAGGGAGCCAGCTGAAAAAAAAAGGCCAGGATGGCTTTGAGTCATGGCCAGAATGGACTGAATCCCAAGGGGACTTGTTTGTACATGTGGCTAATGGCCTCTGATGGTCTAAAAGTCCCATAACTTATTTCTACCCATCCTTCCTGGCCCAGTTCAGATGCCACCTCTTCTGTGCAGCCTCCCCTGACACAGCAAACTTATCTCCCCTTCATGTTTAGCCCCAAAGCACAAGCTTGTATTTTGGTTATCTATGTGCCTGTCTTATAATCCCAATAGACTGAGAAGACAACTTATGCAGCTTAACCAACTCCAATGCCCAACCAAGGGTGCTCTAGGCACGTTCAGGGCAAGAAACTGAATTGAATTCACATGGCCCAAAATGTCAGGTTCAGAAATACTCCTTGGCCAAACAGGAGTTCATTGCTTCCCTGAGTAGATGGGAACACAGATGTCTCATCCACAAGAATCGAATGTGTTTTTCCTGATCGGAGGATGCCTAATTCAAGCCACCTGCACCTAAACTAATGTCGTCTTCCTCCTACTCCCAAACTGCATCTTGACTTTGTTTTCTTAGTTTTTTTTTTCCTCTTGGGTATGTTTTGGTGGTTCTAGTCACCCGTGCTACCTCCTGCACCCTTCTCCCACCAGCCCTGGTCCACAAATCCTGGAGTAAACTCCAAAACCAAAGAGACCTTCGAAATGCAGACTCGTTGACCTTCAAATTCCCACCTGGGGCCCTTAAGGGACTTATTGAGTAGCCAGGGGCAGCAAAATCATGGCTAGACTAAGGCCCGTTAATGAAGTTTACCACTCTATGACTATCTCAGAAATGTTACTACTGATAGGCTACTCTTTAGAAAGTTCAGTCCATAATCTTTAAGGATGGTGGAAGAGAACTCACAATGATTAATTTCAGCTGCTAAATATCATTTATCCATATAAATATTTTCCATAACTGATTTCTCTGTAGTCTGTGGGTTCTCTAAAGGTATTAGATAAACAGTGATAATGGAACGCGCTTTAAAATCTGAACACTGCCACTCCCAAAACCCAGTCCCTCACCCATATCTGACCCCCTGAGTCTTTCTCCTCGCCCACACTTCAAACTCTCAATAGCTTCTTTGCTTGGGAGAAGATTTTCTTAAAACTGCAGGTTGAGCTGCTAGCTCCTGATGCAGAGGCAGACAGCAGGCTGTGCACAATTCTTCTTGGACAATTCACTCAGAGCAAATAGTGATCTTTTTTGAGGCTTGAGAATATCAATATGTGGCTGCTTTGCTAAAGTGCTTTCCGTCTCTCACAGTGAGAGAAATCTGCTTGCCTTGAGCTAGCCTTGAGTTTCTCATTAAGAGCTAATTTTAGAGCTAATTTGGGTTCCATTAGTATATGGTTCTGTTGCAAATCTGACATTAACATTGGCGGCTTGATGAGTAACCAAGGGAGGAAAAGCCTTTTACCCTAACTGCAGCAATGCAGGCACATATGGTGTCATTTTTCAAGGAACAGATTTTTGTCTTTCATGCCATTTCAGAGCTGTTTCCCTCTGAAATTACCAGCTCTAATTTAATGCAGAACATGCCTGGATGTCACTGCAGAGATCTAGTTAAACTGAGAGAGCTGGCAGGTCCCACAGATTTGCAAAAACGGTGTTCATTTGCACAGTATAATATCTCCCAAATCCATGCTCACGGGCTGGGACTCAGTCACCAGCAAGTGTGGGGCTCTGTTCCTGGGGGTCTCCGAGCCTCTTCCTCTGAGTTTGTGCTACCCAGAATCCCAGGAGGAAGGGTGCCAGAGCCTCCCCCAACCCACTGCCTCTGCCCTTAGAGTCAGTGTGATTTACTGATTCTGTTTCTGAGGTTGGGACTCTGCTTCCACAAACCCTAGTGAGGGGAGGTTAGGGCGTTTCCCATTTCATCCCATGGCTGGCTGCCCACGCGCTTGGGGCCAGATGGCTTTAACTGAGATCTGTGATTCCAACTGTGGCGGCGGCAGGGAGGACAGGAGACCTACTTGCTAATCTGAACTCTTCTGGTCGCTGGCTGGATGAGTTTCCTGAGCCTCCATTTCCTCACCTGTAAAACAAGGGAATTCTGACATGTCTCAGCTCAATAGCCTGTAGTAGTAACTGGCATTTAACTTTTTATATTTTTCTTTGATTTTTTCATATCCTGTGATTATCACAACATCCTGTGAGCAGGCATTCCTGCCTCACACTTGGAGAATTCTGACTCAGAGAGGCAAGGAAACGTGCCCAAGGTCACGCAGCTGGTAAGAGTCAGAGCTAGACTAGACCCCAGTTGGCCTCACTCCCTGGTCAAGCCTCTCAGAATCAACAGACTGAATCAGAAACCAAGCTTTGAACACTGTATCCCATGACCAGAGCCCACCTAGGAGTGCAGACAGCCATGCCCAAGAGGTCTACAACTATTCAAACTTTTTCAAGGTGAAAAGGTTACATAATGACTTGGGAAATTTTCTTCTTGTTTTGGGACATGCAATACCATGAATGAGCACCCCAGAAGAGGCTGAAATGTAGTAGGAAAAGCACTAGAACTGGTTGTAGTCTTGGCTCTGTCTCAAGTCACTGTGTGACCTTGAATAAGTCACTTTGCCTCTCTGAGCCTTAGTTCCTAAAAAAGGCAGGTAGATAAGCCACTCTCCAAAGTAAGTCCCCTCTGGATAGGTTTATGGTTCTATGGCAGCAGGTTCAATGCCAAAACCAAACAACATAACAGCAGGTGTCTAAGACCTTCAGGGAGCAGCCTCCATGCCCAAGACATTCAAATTCTGAAAACGCAAAATGACCCAGCAAGTTAAAAAGTGAAGTTGATATAAACAGCAACCAAGAAAGTTACTCCTGCAAGTGACCAGGCAAATCCTAGAAGAGGAGCCAGGAAGGGTAATTATGAGAGAGGCAGGCACAGTGTAGGACAATAGAGAGTGGTGGGGACTGCAGTAAATCAGCAAATACTGCCTGACTCAAGGGGACAGTGACCTCTCAGCTCCAGCCATGTGTTGTCAGGCAGGAATGTGGATATAGCGCCAACAATCTTCCAACTATTCATGTGAAATATCCTAATTTTTAAACATTGGAAACAAATCCAAAAACTTAAAAACCCGTTTGTGCCAAATAAGATGTGTCTGCTAGCCATATGCTGCCCAAGAGCCACAGTTTGCTAATTCTATGCTAACATCTTCTGGGTTGATTTGTGTCTCTCTTTGCCTTAAACAATTCCAGAGGGCCTGTTTCCTGGCCTGCCTTGGGAGCACGCTGCAGTACTGACCCGCAGTACCCTTTCAAATCAACAATACTTTGTGTCACACAAATCTCATTTTCCTGTCCTCCCCCCTCCCGACTCCCACCTTTGAGGCTCGACCCCTCACAGGGGCCAGCATGCTCTCCTGGTTCCCACTCTGCCTGCCTGAATGAAAATAACCTTCTCCAGAGAGACAAACAACAGCAGGAGGGGAAAAGGGTGATCTAGCCTTGCTAGTAGGGTGAAACAGACAAGGTTATTTTTTTCTGCCATCATTTCTGCTTTATTGGATCACATAACCACTTTTATTGTTAATTTAGCTACAAATTAATTGCTATACAAATGAACAAAAACACAGATGAATGACCTCACCATTATTTGAACCTTAAATGGCAATTACTTGGCTTTGTAATCTAATAGAGCAAATATTAGTGCAGCTGTGGTGTGTTCTCTGGCCCAATTCACTGCTAATGGGGAGAGTGGATGTCCCTGGAGATCCCCGAACAACCTGAGCAAACCTGCGGGGTAGGTGTTGCGGATTCCAGAGCCTCTGTGTCTGCCTAGTTTCCTCTTTCCAAGTGTGACTGAATAAAGGTATTAGAGGATTTGATAGTATTCTCATGCACTGCTTTTTCCTCTGGAGGATTTTATATTGCAGTGTCGTGATTCTGTACTTATCATTTTTCTTCAGAGCCACATGTAAAACATTAGACTTGGAAGGCCCTTTAGAGAGACTCCTGTCTTTCTGTGTCCAGGCAGCGCCCCTGCCCCCTAGCCTAGGTGTGAGAACCCTACAGGTGCTCCCAGGCACTGGCCCCATTAAGGGCTGGAACTGTCCAGTTGTTTGGCTGAGTCTCTCCCAAATGGACTATAAACTCTCAAGAGCAGGGGCAGCCTCCTACCCATCTTAGTGCCCCCTGCTCAGGGCATGGCACCTGGTAGTAGTGTAAGCAGCGATACTCAGAAACTAAACAGAAAAGCTGGCCAAGCCCCTCACTTTGTGCTAGCAGCACCTCCTCAGTGGATCCTCTACACGATACCACACAAGTAATTTCCTCCTTTGAATCACAGACTTTTGCAATTTCCTGCCTAATTTTGTCCTCTTCCATGGAACAGTGAAAGTCAAAATATCCATCTAGAAAGATTTTCTTAGTTTCCATTTGCCACATCAATCCCATCTCTCCCTTACAAATAAAATGTACTTACTTTTTGATCAAATGAAAAGGTATTGTGTGAATAATGGAATTGTACTATATAAAATTTTTTTTTAAGGAAGAAAGTCCCTTAATGAATAGCAGCCAATTCCACACTCTAGATCAAATCTAACAGTTTTTTCTTGTCCTTGGGATAGTTGCACTGGAAACTGTTTTGAAGTTTCTATGATGAGATTGTAGATTCTCATCAGAAAGAACTGAAGGTAAAATATTCTATTACTAGTTTTCTCCAAACACTATAGCCATTTGAGAGCCTGTTTAGAATTCAGAGAATTTCTGACTCACTTGTAGGAAATTTTCTTAGTCTGCATACTTTACGTTCCAATAGAAGAGCCCTTAACTTTTCATCAAAAGTGGTTTGAAGCATCAATTGTAAGCCAGTCATACTGACTTTCTTGTAGTTCTTGATTTCCTTATAGAAGTTAGTTACATGAGTTTGTGTTCAATGGACTTTTTCTATTTTTAAGTCTGTAATCTTATACTCAGTGTTTGTTGAATGAATGAAGGGATGGATGGATGGATGTCTCTTGAAAAAATATAACAAAACATTCAATTATTCTAGAGAGTTCTCCCTTTGATGATGCTGGCAGAACTCATAGGTTTAAACTAATAGAATGTCAAAGGTAAACTAACCCAGAAATATCTAATCTGGTTAGATATATTTAGAAATTGAGATTCAGAGAACCCCAAGAGCACCTGGAATCCTAAAGGAGAATTTAAGGAAATTGTACCAAATATGAACCCTAAGGTAAACATGGGTTTCCACGGCAACTGAACATGGGCGTGTTCACTATTTTCTCTTTTCTTTACCATTGTGAAATTCTCACAAACTAATTGGGATTCAGAAGTATGTGCAATGACTAGTTCATTATTTAAGCTCTTAAATACTCACTGGAAAAACGGTGGCATAGAAACAAACCAGCTTCACTCGCCCCCACCCCCTGCAACAGAAAATCAAAAACAAATATACAGTGGTGAGATTATCACCAGAAATATCCCAGAACTCAAGATGAGACAGTTCATGGGGACAGCAGAGAAGTGACAAACCTCTGGCAAATGGTAAGAGAATTAGACTTCCAAATGTGCTATACCACTTCCCCCCGATTCTGCCTGACACCAAGTACACAGAAAATTTCCCCCAACTCACTGTTTCTACACTGTAAAAAGTAAAATTGAGGTAGATGGGCAGCTTCCTCACTACCTTTGGTTCTCTGGCAGGATGCCCGATGCTGCCGAAGTCACAGGAAGCATCGTGAGTACCTGAGGGAGAAATATTCCTGAGGACTGGCAGAGACAAATGTGGGAGGCAGGACTACCATCCCCAGCCCTGGAAACTGCTAACTCAGCCAAAGGAGATGCCAAATCAGAGTGGCTTTTTAGCAGCACCACACAGTAGGAGGTTTGTCCCACAGGTCCCCTGGGCATGAACCCCCAGCTAGCCTTGCCACACAGAGTAGTCCCTTCGGGACCTCCCCCATTCAAGAAGGGCAGCACTGCAATTGATTAAAAGAGCTGAGGTGAATTTGGCTTAAAGTGTCACCTAGAGCCAAAAAGTAAGCAGTGACCTAGCAGTAAAGAACCTTTAAACAAAAATATCCAATAAAAAACAAAACAAACCAAATAGAGAAAACTGGAATAAATAACTAATCTTTCAATGCAAAGACACAGATATACATCCATAAGAAACAATAGCAAAGAAGAAACCATGATCTCCCCAAGCGGACAAAGCAAGGTACCAGTAATTGACCCTAATGAGACAGCAATATGTGAGCTCTCTGACCAAGAATTCAAAATAGTAGTTTTAAGGAAACTCAGTGATCTGCAAGATAACACAGAAAAGCAATTCAGAAATTTATCAGAGAAATTTTAAAAAGAGATTGAAATAATAAAAAAAATCAAACAGGAATCTTGGAACTGAGAAATACATTTGCTGAACTGAGAAATTCATTAGAGGCTCTCAATAGTAGACTAGATCAAGCAGAGGAAAGAATTACTGAGCTTGAAGACAGACTATTTGGACAGACAGATGAGAAAAAAGAAAAAGGAATAAAAAGCAGTGGAGATCATGTATAAGATATTGAAAATTACCTCAAAAGACCAAATTAAAAATTATTGGTGTTCAAGATGGTGTTGAGCAAAAGCAAGAGATAGAAAGCTTAACAAAGAAATAATAAGAGAAAACTTCCTGAAATTTGAGAAAGATATAAATATACAGGTACAGGAAGGTCAGAGAACACTAAACAGATTTGACCCAAATAAGAGTACCCCAAGGTATATAATAAACTCTCAAAGATCAAGGACAAAGAGAGGATCCTACAAGCAGCAACAGAAAATAAGCAAATAAAATATAAAGGAGCTCCGATTTGTCTGGCAACAGACTTCTCAGTGGAATATTTAGGCCAGGAGGGAGTGGAATGACATTTTCAAAGAATAAAACTGCCATATAAGAATACCGTATCCAGCAAAGTTATCCTATAAATATGAAGGAAAGAGAAAGTCTTTTTCAGATAAACAAAAGCTGAGAGAATCCACCATCACCAGACCCATCTTACAAGAAATGCTAAAAGGAGTTTTATAATCTTAAAGAATAAACACTAATATGCAAAAACAAAACAAACAAACAAAAAATCTTTTAGGTACAACCCACTGGTAAAATTAAGTACACAGGCAGACCTAGAATACTCTAATACTGTAATTGTGGTGTTCAATCCACTTATAACTCTAGTATAAAGCTCAAAAGACAAATCTTTCAAAAATAGTAATAGCTATAGCAACCTGTTTAAGAAATAAGTAATATAAAAATATTTAAATTGAAACACTAAAAATCAAAATGGGGGGGGTGAAATTAAAGTGGAGTTTTTCCCATTTTTTCTTTGTTTCTATTCTTTTTTTTTTTTTTTGAGATCTAAGATAAATTGTCATCTCCTTAAAATAACTCATTACATGTATGAGATGTTTTTTGTAAGCCTCATGGTAACCACAATATGAAACTTATAATGGATTCACTAAAAATAAAAAGCAATGAATTAAAATATATTACCAGAGAAAATCATTTAGCCACAAAGGAAGACAGTAAGAAGGGAAGAAAAGAAGAGAACAGTTATAAAACAATCAGAAAACAAGAAACAAAATGGTAATAGTAAGTCCCTATTTATCAATGAGTGTAAATGGACTCAATTCTCCAATTCAAAGGCATAAAGTGGCTAAATGGATAAAGAAACAAGACCCAATTATATGCCGCCTTCAAGAAACCCACTTCACCCATAAAGACACTCATAGACTGAAAGTAAAGGGGTGGAAAAAGATATTCTATGCAATTGGAAACCAAAAAAGAGCAGGAGTGGCTATACTTATATGAGATAAAATAGTCTACAAATCAAAGACTGTAAAAAGAGACAAAGAAGGTTACTATACAGTCACAAAGGGGTCAATTCAGCAAGAGGATATAACATATATCCATATATCCAGCGCTAGAGTCCCATGTATATAAACCAAACATTAATAGATTTAAAGGGAGAGGCCGGGCGCAGTGGCTCACACCTGTAATCCTAGCACTCTGGGAGGCTGAGGTGGGCAGATCGTTCTGAGCTCAGGAGTTTGAGACCAGCCTGAGCAAGAGCAAGACCCCATCTCTACCAAAAATAGAAAGAAAAAAATTAATTGGACAACTAAAAAAATATATATATATATATAAAAATTAGCCGGGCATGGTGGCACATGCCTGTAGTCCCAGCTACTTGGGAGGCTGAGACAGTAGGATTGCTCGAGCCCAGGAGTTTGAGGTTGCTGTGAGCTAGGCTGACGCCACAGCACTCACCCCAGGCAAGAGAGTGAGACTCTGTCTCAAAAAAATAAAAAAAATAAAAAAGGGAGAGATAGACTGCAATATAATAATAGCAGGGGACTTTACACCCATTGTCAGTAATGAACAGATCAACCAGACAGAAAATCAACAAAGGAACATTGGAGTTTAAACTACACACCAGATCTTATAGGCCTAACTGACACTTACAGAACATTTCACCCAACTCCTACAGAATACACATTCTTTTCAGCAGCGCATGGTACATTCTCCAAAATAGACCATATCTTAGGCCATAAAACAAGTCTGAACAAATTCAAAAAAGCATAATAGATATCATATCAAGTGTCTTTTCTGACCACAGTGGAATAAAACTAGAAATCAATAACACAAGGAGCCTCAGAAACTTCACAAATGCATGAAAATTAAACAACATGCTTCCAAATGACCAATGGGTCAATGAATAAATGAAGAAGGAATTTAAACATTTCTTGAAACAAATGAAAGTGGAAATACAAAAATACCAAAATCTATGGGATATGGCAAATTAGTACTATGAGGGAAGTTTATAGCAATAAGCACTTATATCCAAAAAGTAGAAAGAATTCAAATAGATAACTGAATGATGTACCTCAAGAAACTAGAAAAGCAAAAACAAAACAAATCCAAAATTAGTAGAAGGAAAGAAATAATAAAGATCAGAACAGAAATAAATGAAATTAAGACCAAAAAATAACCCAGAAGATCAATGAAATGTAAAGCTGTTTTTTTGAAAAAATAAACAAAATCAACAAATCTGTGGCTAGACTAAAAAAAAAATCCTAAAATTAATGGAATCACAAAGACCCTGAATAGCCAAAGCAATCCTGAGCAAAAAGAACAAAGCTGGATGTATCACACTACCTGACTTCAAAATTTACTACAAAGCTATCGTAATCAAATCAGCATGTTACTGGCATAAAAACAGACACATGGACCAATGGAATGCAATAGAGAATCAGGATATATACATGCATTTATAGCCAACTTATCTTTGGCAAAGGTACCAAGAACATACAATGGGGAAAGGACAGTCTCTTCAATAAATAGTGTTGGGAAACTGGATAGCTATCTGTAGAAGAATGAAACCAGACCCCAATCTCCCACCATAGACAAAAATCAAATCAAAATGGACTAACGACTTAAATCTAAGATGTGAAACTATCAAACTAATTGAAGAAAACTTTGGGGAAATGTTCCAAGACATTGGTCTGGGCAAAGATTTTCTGTGTAAGACCTCAAAAACAGGCAACCAAAGCAAAAAATAGACAAATGGGATTACATCAAGCTAAAAAGCATCTGTACCAAGGAAGCAATTAACAAAGCGGAAAGACAAATTGTAGAATGGAAGAATATACTTGCAAACTATCAATCTCACAAGGGATTAATACCCAGAATGTATAAGGAGCTCAAACAACTCAACAGCAAAAAAACAAATAATCTGATTTAAAAATGGGCAAATGATCTGAATAGATATTTCTCAAAAGAAGACATACAAATGGTCAACAGGTACATGAAAAAATGCTCAACATCACTAATCATCAGGGAAATGCAAATCAAAACTACAATGAGATATCATTTCACCCTAGTTAAATGGCTTTTATCAAAAAGATAGGCAATAACAGATGCTGGTGAGAATGGGGAGAAAAGAGAGCCCTCATATACTGTTGGTGGGAATGTAAATTAGTACAGCCACTATGGAGAATGGTATGACGGTTCTTCAAAATATTAAAAATAGGATTTCCATGTGATGCAGCAATTCCACTACTGAGTATATATCTAAAAGAAAGGAAATCAATATGTCAAATATACATCCACACTCTCATGTTTACTGCAGCACTCGATAGCCAAAATATAGAATCAACTTAAGTGCCCATAAACAAATGAATGGATAAATAAAAGTGGTATATATACAGGGGATTATTATTCAGTCATAAAAAAATGAAATCCCATCATTTGCAGCAACATGGATGGAACTGGAGATCATTATGCTAAGTGAAATAAGCCAAGCACAGAAAGACAAATATGCATATTCTCATTCATATGTGGGAGCTAAAAAAGTGGATCTCAAGAAGATAGAAAATAGATTGATGGTAGCCACCAGAGGCTAGGATGGGGAGGGGGAAGGAGGGATGAAGAGAATTTGATTAATGGGTACAAATATACATTTGGCAGAAAAAGTAAGACCAAGGGTTAGATCAGTAGGGTGACTGTAGTCTACAATAATCTATTATACATTTCAAAATAGTTAGAAGAGAAGAATTTGAATGGTTCTAGAATAAAGAAAAGAAAATATTTAAATATCTAAGAGGGTAGATATCTCAAATACACAGATTTGATCTTTACAAATTATATGAATGTATTAAATTATCACATGTACCCTGTCAAAAATACTTCCCAGTTCTCTTCATCCACTAGTTACTGTGGAGCAGAGTTTGGTATTGGATGGATCAGATACTTTCAGAGGGGTCCATTACTAACGCAGGGAGTGGAAAGGACTCTGGGTCCTGAGTCAGAGGTTGGGGCCCAGGCCCCAGCTCTGCAGGCTGGAGATCCAGAGACAAATCAGCTCCCCAAGCGATGTCCTCATCCATAAAGTAGAAGTGGCAGCCCCGGTTCTACCTTCCTCACCAGAGGTTGGAGGAGCCAATGAGATGATGGATGTCAAAATGTTTCAGAAACTGTAAAGCACACAAATGCAAAGGTTAAGGCTGTTCCCCGCAGGGTGTCCCTAGGGGCAGAGTAAGCAAGCAGATTCCACAGGGTGGGCAGCAGTGCTGGGGTACTGTGCTCCCTGCTCAAGAACTAAGAAATATGGGAAATTGGCCTTCTGAGAGTCAAACCAGGGATTTCCAACTTTTTGCAGTACAGATCCTCCTTTTTATCATCAAAATATTTCCCAGACCCATTCCCATATGGTATTTATACTTTTAGTATTTGTTAACTGAGAAATACATAATGACAACAAGCTATTATGAATTATGAACGCTCCTTAAACTGTTTATATTTTATTAATTGCTACATCATATTAATACTTTTGAAAATGCTGGTACTAGATTACAGCAAACTGTGTTTGCTCACGAACACTCCAGACACTCACAGATTAACTGGCTTCTCAAAACAATTCCCTCTGCTCTCAGATCAGGGAATTCCTGTATTAAACTATAAGATGTAAACATAGTGAATGAATGAGAGCCAAGAAATGCAATCACCTTAAGTGCACTCTGGCCCCAGGGGGAAGTCAGACTTTACTGACGACAGTAACACATCCAAAGAAAAAAGGTGTTTGTCGCAAGAAGGCGTGGTTGCAAGTGGAAACCTGGAAGAGGTAGCTCCACCCAGGTGAGCCCAGCAGTACAGACTAAGGAAGATTTAGGATTAAACTAGAGATTCAGTCTCAGGTCCTGGCAGGCCTGGGTGCGCTAGGCAGTATGTGACTCATGGAACTTCTTACGTTCCACTCTAGGCTCAGATGAGCATCCTTGTTGCCAGCATAGAGCGGTCAGAGACTCTGATGGTTATATTTTATTGCAGATGGGTGTCCTGGTTTTATATCCTAGAACCATCCTAAGAGCATGGTAAGGCAAAATGCAATTTTTTTGAGAGCTAAAAACTCCCCAAATGATGGATGAGAGGGTAGGTCTCTGAGCTTGGCCTTGAGGCCTGTGAGTAGCATTAGGCAGCCACCCCACTGTCCCTCATTGGTGTACACCTTCTCTTTGCATCACCATGATCCATGGTTTCTCAACCTCAGCACTATTGACATTTTGGACCAGATAATTCTTTGTTGTGAAAGGCTATTTTGTGCATTGTACTATGTTAAGCTGAATCCCATGGCCTTTACCTGCTAGATGCCGGCAGCATCTCACTCCCCACCCCAACTGTGACAACCAAAAAGGTCTCCAGACATTGCCAAATATTCTCGGGCGGGGGGGGGGGGCGGACCAGTTAGCTCTCCAGTTAAGAACCTCTCTCATTCCCATCAAATTTCTATAGGATGTGCCACCTGAGGTTTCTCTCAACAACCGTCTTGTTCCTGAAGGCTCAATACATTAAATTTATATACAGTATCACCTTTGTCCAAAGGATGTTAGAATTCTTGAAAAATCAATTTCAAGGAGCTTATAGTTAGTTTAGAAATATGGTCAGGCTTTGCTGCACTATAATGCAAAGGAAATAGGGATTCCGGCAACTGAGTGAATAGAAGCTTCCTTTGATGACCTAGTAATTCAAGGGTCATCCTTCCGGAACATCACTTGTTCCTATTGCAAAAGTGTAATAGGGATGGATTGCGCTGGCTACATGTGGACTCCAAGGGGAGTCCCTGGAAGCTGTTGGTATTTTGTTATTTTAAAAGAGAAATGCTTGATTTGTTTTTGATTCCTTATTATTTACCTCTTCCTCCCAAAAATAGTACAAAAAAAAAAAAAATTCCAGTCACCTGAGAAACTCAATTAGTTTCATGCTGATGAATGGAAGGTTTTTTTCTGAAATGGTTCCAGCATTTTCTAGCAGGGGTCCCCAACCTATGATGAGTTGTATAATTATTTCATTATATATTACAATGTAATAATAATAGAAATAAAGTACACAATAAATGCAATGCCCTTGAATCATCCTGAAACCATCCCCCCCAACCTTTCCCAGTCCATGGAAAAATTGTCTTCCAAGAAAATGGTCCCTGGTGCCAAAAAGTTTGGGGACTGCTGTTCTAAAGGATTCTGCCATTGGAAATCCCTTCATTTGAGGAGAACAGTCCCCACGACAGTCAAACCCCTCACCAGTGTGAGTACATCACAGCTCTAACTTAGAAAAATTGGACCTGGTTTTGTTCAGGGGTGAGGCTTTCCCACCTGGCCTCATCCCTCCTTATGGCCTCCAAGGCCACCGTTTGCTGCTCCGGGCCTTATGCATGTCCAGCACTGCTGGTGGGTGGGGCCACACTGAGTAGACTCAGGTATCTCCCCCCCAACCCCCGCCAACCACCCCACCCCCGTCCAGGCCCAGCTGCTTCTTCCTGCTTCTGCAAGCCTAGTTATTTTAGTCTTTGGGAGAGGAAAATCTGGTTCCACAAGCACACTGCTGAGGCTTAGCATCCAGCCCTGGCTCTGGGAGCTCTGTGAGAGTTTGTTTCCGTTCAGTGTGGACTAAGGTGCCCTTGGTTCCAGGGAGAGAGCAGAGCGAAAGGGAAATATGCAGATCAACTCTTGGAGATGTAATCCTGTCTCATGCCTTAGCAACTACATGAGACAGAAATGAATACAGAAAAAGGCAATAAAGGCAGCCCTGCACAGGAAGCCCCTTTCCGTGAGGGCTGCCGCCGAGGCACTTGGCCTGTCGGGATGACTGGCCTTGAACGCCATCTTTTAGTCTTTTCCTAGGAGGGAAGAAACCCTGCTTGGCTATTTGCCCATAGTATTAAAGACAGTCTCTTTGGGGGCCCTGGATGTAAAGGGAGAGGTTGTGAGTTTGAGACGCTGCAAATGGCCCCAGTGGGAAGCCTGCTGGGAGGAGGGGAGGTTGCCCAGCACAAAGCAGATGGGCCAGCCCCACTCAAGCAGCCCCCGTGAGAAAAGGGGAACCCATTACAGTGGCAGCTGCTCTGCCCCTCACCAAGGCCTCTGATGATAAGCAGGAGAGGAGGGGAGCCTGGTCTACCGGTGGGGAAGGGGGTAAACTACAAACACTTGCCTTAGACGTGCCATTCTTTCTTTCCCCAGCGGGGTGGGCTAGGTGCCAGTACAGACTCCCAACACCCCATGTGGCTTCCCTTTAGGGTGCCTTTGTGTGGAAAGCCCTGCCCTGGCACTTGACAGGCAGTGAAGCGCCTGTGGTATTTCAGCTGCTGCCCAGCTGGGTGCCTTCCTGGCAGGCGCAGACTGCACACACAGCCCTACCTGCTCTCGGGGGCACAGTATGCCCTTGATGAGGAGAAGTAAGGGGACCAAATCACTGAAGCCTACTGGATGCCAATACTTTACACATTATCTCATGTAATCACCTCAACAACCATGCAAAGCAGCCTTTTTTTTTTGAGACAGGATCTCCCTCTGTCGCCCAGGCTACAGTGCAGTGGTGTCATCATAGCTCACCGCAGCCTCCAACTCCTGGGCTCAAGAGATCCTCCTACCTCAGCCCCCAGAGTGCTAGGATTACAGGCATGAGCCACCGCACCCAGCCTCAAAGCAGGCATTTTTATCCCCATTTTACAGATGAGGTAACTAAAGTTTAGCGATGTTAAGCTGTTACAGCAAGTGTTACAGCGGGTGGTCCCGAGGACAAACTTAGCGGCACACAGAGAGTCGGAGAATCAAAGTTTATTTGCCGGCGGGCTCAGAGGGGTCTCGCCACCAAATTCTGAGCCCCGTCTACCCGATTTTTCCCACTTTTATTAAGTTGTGGTGGTCTGAGGGGTAGGGTGCCAAGTGGCTAATGCCCACCAGGTAATAAGTTAGTATTATGCTAATGCGGGTCTTCCGTGAGGGGTGGGGGTCTCGGGTGGCTGATGTGCCAAGTACTAGATGGGGGCTTTCCTTATCGAAGCAACAAGTAAGGCCTAGTAAGTCTTCACAGAAAGGGACTGACCTGGAGGCTGCGAGTGGCCTGCTGGCTCACAGCACTGCTCTCCCTGGGGAGTTGTGGGCGAGCAGTGACCCTGGCAATTAAAGGATAAGAAGCACCGCTGAGGACACTAGACACTTCACCTGCCTCCTCAGGTGGGAAGCCAGGAGCGGGCTTCGCCAGGGAAAGTCTACTACAGTGGTTCTCAAAGTGAGATGGGACCAGCCCTATAAGCATCTCTGGAGGCAAATCGCCACTCTCTTCAGAAATGCAATTTTTTTAAGATTAAAAAAAAAAAATCTCAGCTCTGCTTCTCCTCTGTAATTCTTATTATCACGGTATCTATTTCCAGTTGGCAATGGCAGCAATAAAATGGCTTGAGGACCAGTCAGGGGCATCAAGATGGGAGAAAGCTGGGGAATTCCGTGACCTCCTCTGAATCCAGTAATCCAGTCGGGGATTGAGAGGAACCCCAAGAGGGAGGATGGGTGGTGGCAGCTGGAAAGGCAAGAGCAGGCTCCCTGGGTCTGTAGGAAGAAAGTGGTGGGGACCCCCAGAGAGAGCAAAGGGTGGGCCTGGCCAGCGGGGCTTCTCTGCAGGAGGCTGTGCGCCTGGCCACCGGCCTGCAGGGCTGAGCCCCGCATCCGGTCGGAAGCAGAGTCTGGCGCTGCTGGCGCGGGCTGCTGCAGCTGTTCTGGGGATCTGCACAATTAACATTCTCCCAGCGCTCGGTGCCCACAGGAATCCAGTCACGTGGGAGACGTGGTGCCGGGGAGCTGGGGTCAGTGAGAGCTCAGTCTAACAGCGAAAGCGTCTCTGCCCTCTGAGCCGGATCCCGCCTCCGCCGGGCGCTGCTGGGCTCTCGCTCACAGAAAACGTCGCCACGTGGGGAAGGCATCTGGCAGGGGACCCAGCCTCACCTGGGAGCTCTCAGGTGCGTGGGCGCTGAGCGTGGACACAGCAAAGCACCTGTCCTGCTGATCAGGATTGTGCCGGCCTGCCATTTCTGCCAGGGGCTCCTTACTGATATCCCCACCTCCCTGAATTCGTTTCCTCTCCACTACCGTGCTCATTTCCTCCAGGCCTGCTAGGATCTTGTACCTGGGTAGCGTCATGGCTACAGCATTAGAGAGATCCCTTCTCTCCCGTCCTGTCCCCCTCCCCAAGAATGTGCGATGAATTAAGAAGGCAGAAGCTTTCATTAGAATTTCCTGAGTGAAAATCAAGGCTTTTTATTTCTGGGTTTGGGGGATTGAAAAAGGACCAGATTTCCTTCTCCTCTCCTTCCTCCAAGCCTCTGGGTGAGAATGTATTTCCTGGTCACCTATGCTCACACTTATTGTGCAACCCTGGATACTCTCCCTCCAACCCACTCATTCCCCCTCTGCCAAAGATCTTGCCCAATTTGAGCCTCCACCGGCCCAGCTTGTTATTACGGATGAACCTCCCTCCACACCCAAGGAGCTCTTCTCAGAGGGAATCTGATTCCTCCCTATTGTTTTTCAGTTTGTTTTGTTGCTTCCAAACAGAAACTCTCATTCCTGACAAAGACCTCCCGTCAGAAATCACTACTCTCCTATGTAGCGGACACTAATGTTCTGTCAGAAATTCATGCTCTCCTATCAACAGTCTGTTTTCTTGTCGGAAATAACCACTTTCCTTTTAGAAATCACCGTCCTGAGGAAAATCACTATTCCCTTGTTTTCTTGTCAGAAATCCACAAATATTCCATGAGAAGCCAACATTTTCTGTCAGAAATGCCTGGTTTCCTGTCACAAACCGCTGTTCTCCTGTCAAAAATCCCTGGTCTCCTGTCAGAAACTCCTGTTTCCTGTTAGAAGCCATTTCTTTCCCATAGGAAATCACCATTCCTTGCCTGACCCTCCTCTCCACAGGATATTCAGAGTTGTTTGTCATCCTTTGATGCTGGTAGCTTTCCTGGGACTTCCTTGCTGGGAGAGGAGAAAGGCCACTGCTGGCTGTTCGCACCTGTTTTGCCACATCTCCGAGGCTCTCAGTGCTGGGTCCAGAAACAGCCTGGGGCAGTGGACACAGCACAGGGGCATCCACGGTCTCATGTGCCTTCCTGGGTGATTACAGATGGGTCGTTTCTGCTTGCTGGACCTTTTTGATCTCTTTGTCATGAGTGATAATATCATCTACTCTGCCTGCTTCACAGGATGATTTAATTTAGATCAGTGACATTACTGACTTTCAGAAAGTTGCTACCTTGTTTGAGGCAAAATCTCTTTTCTTGTAATTTTCACTCGCTGTTGCTCCACAGAGCAAGTCTAATACTTCTTACCTACCAAAACCCTTCAACGCCCCCAGTTCTCTAACATTCAGTCAACCTGCTCAGTTCCTTGTGTGACCTGGTTTCCAGACCTGTTGCCACCCTGGCCAACCCCCTACCCCATGTTCTAGTTCGTCTGGGTTTTCCTTGGAGTGTGCTCTGCACAGCTCAGGGGAAAGCAGAGTATTCACATGGGCCCAAGATTGCATGAGTTTTTACATCTCAGATCGAATATGCCATTTACCATGTTGAATCTTCCCAGCCAGAAGCTCCATTTATTCAAGTTATTTTTTTTTTCTATTAGAGATTTGAAATTTTCTTTGAATAAATTTTGCATGTCCTTTTAGGTTAATTCCAAAATATTTAATGTTTTGGATTCTTCAGAGAATGAGCTATCTTTTTATCATTGTATTTCCTTCTAGTTTTCATCTTTGCAATCTAGAAATGCTATTGATTTATTTTTTTTTTTTGTAATCTGCAATGTTGCTGAACTTTTTTGTCATTTCTACTAATTTTCCTAGAACACACTGTATCTTTCTTGGGGC
>RJWJ010019175.1:0-30658 GCA_004363605.1 Indri indri | reverse complement strand
GTAAAGTTTCAAAGTCTAGAATGAGAGTACTATCTTCAGTAGATTCTTTTCTTTAATTTAAAACTATATACATGACTTTATATAAAGTACCTGAATGTCAGCTCAAATAAATTACTTCACAGTTAAAAAGATTAGTACAAAAATATGACTCAGAGTTGGGAGTGGGAAGTGTGAGAGTAATAGTTTGAAGGCAAGAAGTGAGCCTGTTAAAGTATCTTACATAACGTTCATAAGAAAAAAAAAAAAACAGGGTGAAAGAAGTATTGTCTTTTTAGCTATTGATGTTAATGTAATGTATGTGGACAATTTGGATCATTTTAGAATTGACATTTATGTACATTTTCCTAAGTAAAATGCCATTCTGTACTATGCTTATTCAAACAGAACCCCCCCTTTTTTAAATGGGGGGTCTGTGTTAACCATATGTAGCTTTGTTTTCATGGCAGAGAATACCAAAAGTTGAGCTATGGGTAAATTTGGCAAAAATGAAGCATTAAACTCAGATGTTGTGGACTTGGATCTTAGGCTTAATTTAATTGAATTTCTTCTAATTATTTCTTAAAAATTATCTGTACATGCCAGGTTATGAAATATGAAAAACTGATGAAAAATTATCGCAAAAATGACAGACTACTTCTACTATAAAAACCTCTTCACATTTTAAAAGGTGACTTGTTTTGGAAGATACATTTTTGAAAACAAGATAGGGTTTTAGATTTCATTTGTTGATAATTTTTATAAACTGTCATTTTCCCTCTAAGTGTTTATGATAGGCAGAATTCTAAGATGGCCCTCAAGATTTCCCACCCCGGGTGTACACATCCCTGCTTGATCCTCAGGGCTGTAAATGTGATGGATTTTACTCCTGTGATTAGGTTACATCCTGCTAACCTCAAGATATTGAGGTTATCTGGATATGCCTGACCTAATCACACGAGCCTTTTGCAAGAAGAGAGTTTTTCTTTCTGTGGTCTCAGACAGGAATGTTGGGAGGTTCAATGCATGAAATGGATTTGATACAAAGGATATTGTCTGCTGCTGAGATGGAAAGGGCCAACTGGCAAAGACCTGAGAATAGCACCTATAAGTCTAGAGCTCTCCCAGGTCCACAGCTGGAAAAACAACAGGGATCCCAGTTCTACAACTGCAAGGCGACAAATTCTGCCAACAACCTGAATGAGGTGAATGAGCATATTAGCAAATCTTCTCTCTGGACCTCCAGATAATAATGCAGCCTGGTCGGTACTGTTTTCAGCCTGTGATATCTTGAGCAGAGAAATTAGCCGCACTGTGCCTGACCACCTCACCTACACACCTGTGAGCTAATAAATGTAAGTTCTTTAAGGCCCCTAATCTTGTCATAATTTGATAGGGACTGATAGAAAGCAAATATACTAACTTTCCCCAACGTGATTGTTTTGCGCCTTGACAGTCATAGACTCAGAAGCTCCAAGCTAGAGAAAAGCAAAGTAAGGACAGTATGGGACATGCATTATCCTCCTACATCCTATTTCATAGATTTGAAGAGAGAATCCAATATGTATTATCTGTGCAAAGTGCTTCAGATTACTGTTTATTGAATAAACTAAAAATTCCATCAAGAATTATGATTTTATAATTATTGTTTACATGTCCTTCATTATGTAACTTTCATACTCCAGATGTCTGGGAAGAAGAGAAATACAGAAAAAAGGGCTGAAGGTGGAAAATGGTAAAGGGACAAGAGGAGGAGAGAGAGGAGTGAGGGAGAGGGATAAGGGGAGGGGAGAAAGAGAGAGAGTGAGAGAGAGCGCGCAAATACAGAGATATCAGGAAGCCAGAAACCTGTCTAATAAAGTAAAATGGATTATTTGAAAGGCTGGAAATGAAGTATTTCTGCACATATTGTCTGTCCTCCTTTATGAAGCATTTCTTCCCTTCAAATGCTCACAAAATTACTCACATTTCTTTTCCTCTCTGTCAGACTTGTATGAGCACCGATTCTATAACCACAGGCCCAAGAATAGTTTTACTGCCCTAAAATTTCCCTGTGTCCCACCTTTGTCCCCCGTTTCTTCCCTTCATCCTGACTCTAAGACCCTAGAAACTGCTAATCTTTTAAATTTATCCATAGTCTTGTCCTCTCCAGAGTGCCATATAGTTGGACATACAGTATGTATCCTTTAATGTTGGCTTTTGTCACCCAGCCATATGTATTCAATGTTCCTCCGCATCTTTTTGTGGCTTGATAGCTTATTTCTTTTTTATTCCTAAATAATATTCCCTTGTATGGAGTACCACAGTTTGTTTATCTATTCACCTATTAAAGGATATCTTGGCTGCTTCCAACTTTTGTCAATCATGCACAAAGCTGCTATAAACATTTGTATGTATTAATAAGTTTTTGTGTGGACATAAATTCAATTTATTTGGCTCCATCAAAAACTTCTGCTCTGTGAATGAGAGTGAAATGACATGACACAGAGTGGGAGAAAATATTTACAAAACGCATATCTGATAAAAGACTGGTAATCAAAATATATAAAGAACATTCAAAATTCAACAATAAAACACACAAGCAAGCCAATTAAAAATAAGCAAATGATCTAAACAGATATCTCACCAAAGAAAACATACAGATGGAAATATGCGCATGAAAAGATGTTCAACATCAGGTCATTAGAGAATTGCAAATTCAAACAACGAGATGCCACTATACACCTATTAAAATGCCCATATCCAAACCACTAACGTTACCAAATGCCAGCAAGGATGTGGAGCAAAAGGAACTCTCATTCATTGCTGGATCAGAATGCAAAATGGAATAGCCACTGTGCTTCTTGGTATTTAGCCTACTCTTGTTATGGATGCAATATTATGGGTTAATAGGTGTCAAATCCTCTTGAATCTCATTAGCTATATAACGAAATTTTTTTAAGTCCATGCTTTAAAAAAAATAGTTTTTGATTACGTTTGTGTTGATACATATTAACTTGCTAACCACAAGGTGAAGATTGCTCAGGGATTCCTATAAATATCTTCACATTCCAAGGGATCCTCAGGTTTGTGTTGATATATGTTAGTAAGTAGAGTGATTTCCATATACATTTATATTTGGTTTTATTTTTTTATCTACTGAGGTCCCATGACCCTGGAATGTGAAGATGTTTGTGGGAATCCTTGAACAAGTTTCACCCTGTGTGTAGCACGTGAGCATTGACTGACTGTGAGCCTTTAATCCTAGTCCTCAAGCATTCAACAGATTAGCACTTTCGGTTGCTAGAAAGCTAGAGAACCCATCAAGTTCTTTTAAACCCTGTCTCCACCCCCACCCCAAAAGAGCATATCATGCTCTTTTACCCATTCATCCTTCCAACATCTGCTGTTGGGAATTTAGTTGCGGCAGTGTGTAGTTAAAACCTTTAATGCCAATGAGAATTATGGGAGAAGTTATAATGATGACATTGAGGATTTCACTGCTGCACTATGCCAGATATGTTTTTCTCTTTATTTGTTGGGATAGCCCAAATTTAAATACATTACTATTTTCTTTTTATCTTGGCTTTTTCTTGGACCTAATATCCACATTAGAAAAGAATTCCCAGTATATTTAGCATGCACTGTGCAAACTCATTCTGGAAAATATTGCAATTTAACAATTTCTTTAGTTATTCTTATTGACCACTCATGGCTCTACTATAATATAACTAAGCTCCTGTATTTCTGAGCTTGACATTTAAATGGTTCTATTTATTCTCATTAAGACTCTCTCTGCTTATGGAGCCATGTGGTATATGCCCAGCAGTTGTTTTATTCCATCAATATGATCTCTTCTTATACATTGCTTCCAGAAATTCCTCAGTGCTTTGGTGTTTCAGGAATATGTTTAATTTATTTCATTGGTTCCATGGATTTCTGTCTTTCTTTTTTCCTTTCTTTGGGCATTTCAATGGGAATTTTTTTTTTTTTAAGGCAAGAGAAATAAATAAGTGGGCTAATTTCATCTTCTTGAAACAGAGTTCCAGATTTAGAATACTCCCTGAAATTCTCTCAAGTGCAGTCCTTAATTCCTATTGCATTTCATTTGGATACAAATTCATTAATATATTAAGTTGACATCCTTGTAATATTTAACTTTCTAACTTAAAAGTATAATAAAACACTGTGCATTTATACTATCTACTACACTTTTAAATAATATTTTTTGAGGTTCAAAATAACAGTTTTGGAGGCTCTTCCTTTCCTTTATCCAGGATATTGCTTATTTTTAAAAAATGTGTCTGTGTTTGTGTGTGTGCAGTTGTTAGTACGTGTATTATATATACATATATGTATATATAATCAGTGGTAAGTCAGTCACACAAATGATTGGTTCTTAAAATGTTTGTATTAATATTGGAAAACCAAAGTGACAAGAAGAGACTTAGTGCTATTTTTAGCTGGTAGATCTAGCGGATATTGACATAACTGGAACATACGGAGACTCTCAATCTTTGACAGGGTTTAATCAGTTAAATCCTCATCTTTTGCATTGCAGGGTGCTTCTCCATGGGCAAAACACAACTGAAGATCCACAGAAAGAGAAGAAGAAAAAATTGGCTTTGGAATGCAAATGGGATGTCTATGACCTAATCACAGAATTCTGTTAATTTTAATTCTAGTCAATTAAAGTTTAAAAGAGTCTAAAAATAGAGTGCCATCCATACTTTGGCCACTAAGTGGCTATGATTTTAATTTTCATGGGTTAGTTAATTTTCAGTGCTAATAAATTCATGCATTGGTTATTTTCCTTTATTTTTTGTAGCAAAACAAGATACTATTTTTTAATTGTACTTTGAACTATATTTTGATGATACAACTTCAAATGTTATTTACGCTAATTTTCATGGCTTTCAGCTCTTTAAATAATTTGAATATTACATTCATAATGTGTGTGGAATCAAATCCCTCAAAGACTACACTATTGTATAAATAGAAAATAAATTCATTTTTTAACATGGAACTATATTAGGCCACCGGTTAAACTAACATATTATCAAAATGGTCAATTACAGTTCTTGTCCTGATTTGCAGCTCTGTGCTCTTCCAAAAGTCTGTTATGTGATCTATACAAAAAGCTGTGTTCCTGTCATAAAGAAAATAACAAATGCGCTGATTTATAAACTTTGGAAGTGGCTTTGAATTTAAGCTTTGTTATTTCTGCCAAAATTTCTATGTGTTTTGGGGAGCGAGTGAGGCGAGAAATGTGATGAACAGAATAGAGAGTAAACTTATTACATTGTCAGGAGCCTCAGGTTTATAGTGATGCTGTTTCTACTATTTCCAAATTACATTATGAGAAGTATAACTCAGTTTAGCCATCTGAGTTTATGCTGTGAAATCGTTCATCTCTAAGAAACCTGAACATCATAGTGCCAAGGAACTGGACAGGCAGAGGAGTGCAATCAGCCTTCCAGATCTGGATGGAAAGATGGACCTGTTAGGGGGGCACTAGCTGAAGGTTTAAGTAGAAAATTCCACTTTCTCAGCTACTGCCCAAAAGGAGGATTGACTCAATCCAGAAATTTCTTTTGACTTTAATTTATAATTTTAATATGAAAATGATCATCTTTTTTCCCTTATTTTTGTCTTTCTTTTATTTCAGCATATTACAGGGGTACAAATGTTTAGGTTACATATATTGCCTTTGCCCCACCCGAGTCAGAGCTTCAAGCGTGTCCATCCCCCAGATGGTGCGTGCCACACCCATTAGGTGTGAATATATTCATCTCCTCCTCCCCCCTCACCTGCCCGACACCCGATGAATGTTATTACTGTATGTGCACATAAGTGTTGGTCAGTTAAGTCAGTTAATACCAATTTGATGGTGAGTACACGTCATGCTTGTTTTTCCATTCTTGGGATACTTCACTTAGTAGAATGGGCTCCAGCTCTATCCGGGATAATACAAGAGGTGCTAGATCACCATTGTTTTTTGTAGCTGACTATTCCTCCATGGTGTACATATACCACATTTTATTAATCCACTAAGGTATTGATGGGCACTTGAGATGTTTCCACATCTTTGCAATTGTGAATTGTGCTACTATAAACATTCGAGTGCAGATGTCTTTTTTATAGAATGTCTTTTGTTCCTTTGGGTAGATACCCAGGAATGGGATTGCTGGATCAAATGGTAGTTGTGCTTTTACTCTTTGAGGTTATCTCCATATTGCTTTCCACAGAGGTTGTACTAGTTTGCAGTCCCACGAGCAGTTTATGAGGGTTCCTATCTCTCCACATCCACGCCAACATTTATTGTTTTGGGACTTTTTAATAAAGGCCTTTCTCACTGGAGATAAGTAATATCTCATTGTGGTTTTGATTTGCATTTTCCTGTGGATTAGAGATGTTGAGGATTTTTTCATATGTTTCTTGGTCGTTAGTCTATCTTCATTCTTAAAAGTTTTACTATGCATACATATACACTTATTTTATATACATGTATATCTACCATCTATCATCTATTTATCAATTAGTCATCTATCTACTGAGAGGGAGCATACTATGATAAAAACTTTCATTTTTTTTTATTTCAGGATATTATGGGGGCACAAATATTTTGGTTACATATTTATGACTTTGCCACACCCAAACAATGATTTGAGGTGTGCCCTTCTCCCCTACATTGCTGTGTCTATTAGTTGTGAGTTTACTCACCCCCAACCCCACAATCCCTGAAGAATACTTTTCAATGCTAAGATTTTTGATTTTTAAAAGGTGAATAAGATTTTTACATTTTAATGTCAACCATATTATGTTTTTACCTTTTGTTTACTTTGTTTTTAGAAAATTTTCCTTATCTTAACATTGATTTTATTCATTTACTTTATATTTCAGTTATTTCCACAAATCTTTCTTAACTCTTCTTCTATTCATGACTCATTATTTTTGTGGCACTAAATTTCATCTTCTTTTTATTTTTATTTTATGTTTGTATCTTTTAAAATTTCTATTAATAGTTTTCTTTGGTGATAGGTTCTTTTTACTTTCAAGTGCTAGTAGACTTCTCCATTAAACATTTTAATTTTACCTCAATTTATATTTTTATTCTGAAAGTTTAATTGTTTTCCTCCTAGAAAAATATATCCTACTCATTTTCACAATCTTAAATTGTAAAATAATTATTTTATTCTTCTTAGTATGTGTGTTCAAGAATTACGGAATGAAATGAGAAAATTTTTTATGTCCACAGTCTAAGCTGCTTTTATTTAGACCACATTGCTTTCTCTAATAGAGTGGTCTGACCTACTTTGTTCTCACAGAAAAGCCAAAGCATCACTTCACTAAGGACATGTAGCTAATCATGTATTATCTAGACTATTTAAGGAAATCAGGGTTATACACATTCCAATCATGGTTAAGCATGTTCACAAAACCATCTCCCTGTTTCCACCTAAAATTCGTTATTGCCATACCTTTTGGAGACATTTTGCAGAGCTCCAGTATATGAAAATGGTAGACAAGGAATCTCCTATTCTTTGAGAATTCAAATAACCAATTATTGACATTCATACAGATAACCGGGCTACAGCATACTTTGAAACCTGGTTTAAAAAACGTCACGGGCTTCCTCATAGTCAGGGAAATAAAAAGTAAAACAATTAGATACCATTTCACACTCATCATACTGAAAAATATGTATTCCAAATATTACTCAAGATACATAGAATAATAAGGATCTTTTTAAGCTACTGATGGTATTATATTTGGTATAACAGTACTGGAGAATAATTTTTCAGTGTCTGCTACAGTTGGTGCATATCCTACATCTCATCATTTTTCATGCTAAGTGTATACCTTTATAGGAGTGATTCTCAAACTTATTTTGGTCCCAGGAAACCTTTAAACTCTAAAAAAGTATTGAGAACCTCAAAGAGATTTTATTTTTGTGAATTATATATGTCAACATTTGTCATATAGAAGTTAAAACTAATAAATTTTAAATGTTTTTAATCTATTTTACAATAACATAATAAATTCATTACACATTAAAACAACATATTTTATGAAAAAAACCTTTTCCAGAATAAAAATAAATTAGTGAGAACAGTGGCATTGTTTACATCTCTTTATCTGATTTAATAGAAGATGGTTAGATTCTCATAGCTGTTTCTACATTCATTCTGATTCAATGTGTTGTTTTGTTTGAACTATGTGAAGAAAATCTGGTCTCATGAAGATATATATTTGCTAAAGGAAGGAGCATTTTAATATCCTTTTCATATAATTATGAATATTATTCTTTATGCTACATCAAAACTCAATAAATAGCACTTTAAAAATGTTTACTTGCATGGAATCTGCAGCCATGTCAATAAACATTTTAGACTCTTTTGCACTAAAATCCATTATTCTATCTTTTAAAATTTTTTTAATTGCTAAATAAGCATATATATTTATGGGGTCCAATATGATGTTTCTATATATGTTTACACTGTGGAATGATCAAATCAGTCTAATTATTAATAGCATACCTATCACCTCAAATACTTATCATTTATTTGTGGTAAGAACATTTAAAATCCTATTTTAGCTAATTTGAAAGATACAATATATTATTATTAACTATAGTTACCATTCTCTGTAACAGAACACAAGAACTTATTTCTCCTATCTAATTGAAACTTTTTGCCCATTGACCTAGCGGTCCCACCTCTGGGTATATATCCAAAGGAATTGAAATCAGTATGTTGAAAAGACGTCTGCATTCCTTTGTTCATTGCAGCATTATTCACAACAGCAAAGATGTGGAAATAATCTATCTTGCACTTTGAATAAGTCTTATACACATGCATAATTTCATAACATCACCCATTTTGCATTTTGAAAATATTAATTCACTGAGTTGTGGAAATCTTCCAAATGTACAGTATGAGAGAGTGAAAGTGGAAAAAGCAAAGGACTTTTTGTGTGTGTTATAGTAAAAATGATTTTTGCCCTTGCATATGCCCTTAAAAAATTTGGGGTATCCCCAGGATTTTCAGATCAAAATTTGACAATGGATGATTTATGAAAACTCTTGCAGATGTACCCAAAAATATGTAAATGATGTAGTTAAAGTCTTCATTATATTGGGAAAATATAGGAAACATTTGAATGTGCAATGGAAGAATAGAGAAACAAAGTGTCACACAGTTAAATTAAATGAACTAGGTATAAATGTATCCTCATAGAAAAATTTTCAAAACCATATTGTTTCGTAGAAAAATTAAGTTTGGTATGGTACAATGCATGTAAAATTTAAGAACATGGTAAAATGCGGTGCATCATTTATGGGTATTTAAATACTTAGTAAAATATAAAAACTTGGATGGGAAAAATATGTTCAGCACCAGCGGGGGTCAGAGAGTTAAATAGGTGTCAGGTGGGCAAAGCCTTGAAATATTAGAAAAAGCAGATCTGAAAATAAAATGGAGTAAAAATAGGTTAAGGTTCAAGTTGTCACTTTCAAAACAGTATTTACCGAGCGTATCAAGTTGTGTGGTGTCATTATACATTGAAGAAAACATACGTAAGAAAGATACTAACACCAGACTAGATTGGAAGGAGAGAACTGATCTCCTTAAAAAGCCTCAAAAAAAAAACAAAAAACAAAACAAAACAAAAAAAAACAAAACTACCTGACCAAAGTCAACAAATACAAATAGCAGAAAAAGTCTGGAGTGCTCTTCAGAAGTCAATTAAAAGTTTGTATTTAGAGCATTGGGCCAGATCTGTGTATGTCGCTCTATTTCCCTGTAACTATTGAGCTTTTGGTCTATGTAGTATAATCTGTAATAAAGACTTGATATTAAGTTATAAACTATGTGAAAACATTTATATTAATACTCCAAGTGTGATTTGGGGGCTATAGAGAAGCATATCAGAGCCTAAAATAATTACAAATAATGGTGTAGGTTGCGGGTGATAGGAGGAAGGGGATAAACAGTTTTTGCCTGACTATGGAGTTTGCCCCTAACATAACTCTGAAAATATTTCTCTTTGAAGTGGAAATTCTTGATACCATGTACTCCCAGAATTGACACCAGACCCTTCCTGAGAGATAGGACAATATGTCCAAGTACTAGGAATTTATGGTGAGGATGAGAAAATAAATTCTAGATACCAGTTAATCTAGGCCTTCAGCTCCACACGTGAACAGGCAAACAAGAATCAACAATGCTTAGGAAATAAAACACAATGAAAAAGAACACTAAACAAACAAACGAAAAGCAGAATAACTATCACCAAGGAAAAGAATTAATAAAAAGAAGAAGAAAATTACATATATGTATTTATGTATCTATCTATATATCTAATTAATGTCCATTGAGATAGTTGACAAGGTATCATATCAAAATAATTAGCCATTTAAAATATAAACTGCTTGAAAAATATATGGTAACTATAATTAGATGAACCTCACTAGGGACACAACTGAAGATGAAAACAGTGAACCTGAGGATGGAGCCAAGGAATTGCCTTAGAGAGCAGTGAAAAGAATCAAAGATTAAAAATGTGAGAAAACAGTTAATAGATGTAGAGGCTATATTCCAAAGTATGTCTAATAGAAATTATAAGAATATAGAACATGGCAAATGAAAAGGAAGAAGGGGAAGGAAGAGAAGAAGAAAACAGCATAAATAAAGGAAACCACAGCTGGAAAAAGATATGAAACTGCAGATTCGGAGGGTACACAGAATACTTTTGAAGTAAAAAAATCAAACAAAAAGCAAACTTGCAGGTTTACAAAAATCAACCCACAAATAAATAAAGCTTTTAAAATGCTTTACTGCTAAGATAAGGCTCAGAATGTCATCATATGTTCTGTATTTTCACACAGTTTGTTGCTAATATCATATCAATTATACTTGTATTTATATATGCATATATTCATTTTATTTTATTGTTTATTTATATGCTAGGCACATCCATGTACTTTTCATCAATACCACCCGATTTTGTAAAGAAGAAATATCATGAGAATTCTGAGTGTGAGTTCAACAAAGAGGGATATATCATCATATCACTGTTACATATTTTCCCTCTAATTAACATGTAAATATAGTGCAACTGTAATGCCAATCCTAACAAGACAGGTTATGGAATTCGAATTTCTGATTCTCATGTTCACTTGAAAAAATAGTATTTAATATTTATAAATTTGGTTGGTATTATCCTGCAAGAAATAAAATTTTAAAATTAGAGTTATTGAAAGGATGTACTCTTGGCGCAAAAATAGAGCAGTGAAAGTAAACAAACAAATTCAGAAGCAGGTCTCTGTGTTTTTTGAAATTTAGCATGTGATGAAGGTAGCAATTTATATAAACACAGAAAAGATAGCTTATTCAATTTATGGTGTTGACTACTAGCTATTTGGGAAATAGATGAGCTTTATTTCATTAGTAAAGGTAAAATGATTAAAGCTATAAAAAGTTATAGATATTAAATTACTAGAATAAAATGAATGAGAATATTTTTGTGGCATCAGTGGAGTCTTACTTGTCACCTTATAGGTCTCGCAGCGCTCCCCACCTCTTCTCTGCCCAGCATGCCCTCTGCCTATCATCTTTATTCTACTTTATTTCAGTCCTTAGCTCTCATCTCCACCTGACATTATAAATTCATTTATTGTATGTCTCTCTTAACTAGAATGTACATTCCATAAATGCAGATATTTTGTCTGCTTGGTTTTATTTATGGTATCCCCAGTGCTTTGAAAAATGCCTATATGATGTTAGTATTCAAAAATTTCTTGATTAAAATAATGAATTATCATGATTATTGAGAACATATTTACATATTGTCAACTTTAGTCTCTTAAAATAGAAATGCAAACTCATTTAATATAACAAATTATGAAAAGTATGTGTCTAGCTTGCAGGGGAGACATAAAAGTTATGATCAAAAACCCAAACTTTCATTTGCAGCACAGTGTTTTCCTTTGCCACTCTTTGTATCACTACCATTTTCAACATACAAATCATTCTTTTGAGAGGGAAGTTTTGAAGATAAAAGAAGGCATAGTGTTCTTAGTTAATATTCCATATGCAAAAATAGCTGCCTGATGATGATGACATCTCTTTGTAAAATGGCATTGGTGACTAAAAATCATCATTTTGAAAGATCAAAATATTGTATCATTCTGGCCATTTCCAAGTTCTGTATTGTCTCATTTGGAATCCTTATTTTATCTCTTTTACACTTTTTAAAATTTCCAAATGTATACTCTTACCTCATCTTTGATTATGGACTGTAGTTATTTATTTTAAGTTAATTTCACAAGAGAAAAATTACTTATTGCTTTTTAAAAAGTGCATTAAGAATACATCATGACTTGGCTTATGACAAATGATGCAATTTGTAAAAAAGAATAGTGAAAAATTGAGTTACAAAATAATGTCCATAAACATCAGTCAGTAGGCTCATTAATAAATGAGTAAATTTAAAACATTCCATTATTACTTTTGAAACATCACAATTTCACACATTTTGATTCTTACTTCCCAAGAAGAATCCAATGAGTCAGATGTATGTAAAATAAAAATGATTCAAATTTCATTAATTTGCAGCTTTATAATACATTAAAAGACTACTGTTATTAACTAGTTCCCATACTTTTTTCCTTTAATTTTCATGCACCTAAAAGCAAACCTTAGATTTTCTGAAAGCATGTGAGAAGATTATCTATGATTAAAAATGTACTATAGTTATATCAGATAATATAACTTGGCAAAGGAAAATTTGAATAATACCATCCAATATAAAATATTAGATCAGTTGGAGGATTTTTAAAACAATGAATGGATTTTACAATGTGCACAGTTTATACCAACAATGCCTGGAAGAGATTTAAACTTACTGTTGGATAATATATGTGGCAAAATAACCTTATAAATTAAGGTCATGAAAACTCTAGCTATGATAAGAAGCATGGCAACAAATTATAGTTCCAATAAGTAAACAATCCATGTTTCCAGAGGTCAAAATGGTTGAAGTCAATCACTACTTCAGAGCAATAATTATATTAAGTAGTGGAACTAATAAGAAAATGTATTAGTTCTGACTTTTAGTCTATGTCTTTTATTTTCCAGTTCCTAGCTTAACTACTCCTAAAGCATACAGTTCCTCAAGGACATGTGTTTATTTGGGAGACAATCCTTGGAAGCACAAATGAGGTGATGGGAAATTGAGGCCAGTACAAGAGGAAAGTCATGAAAGCGGGCATTAATAAGCAGTCTACTCATTGGACCAGGGTTCAGTCCCATTGATAAATGTTTGAAGAATTGTGTAAAATTCACATCAGAATTACAACCTTAAGGTACAGGCAAGCTACAGCATTTATCCACCATTAGGGTCCATTTTTGCTTGACAGTATTCCCTGAGGTATACAATTTTTAACACTTCTAGGCCTTCCGATGTGCAAGGTAAGCAAGCTCTCTAGAGAAAGTCCTCAGGCAGAAAAGCGAAAAGTTAGGTAGTTAACTAAATGGGAATCTGTCAGTGTACCTAATCACCACTGGTGTCAGTGAATCTTAGCGGTAGAAAAGCTGTTTTTGTCGTTTCCCATTCCATACCCTGTAACTATATGAGTCATGTACGCAGAGAGCAACATAGTCCATCTTAGGTATACACTGACAGTTTCCTAAATTCCTAAAACTATATTTTTCTCTTTTATACTAGGATTTTCTATCATCCTTCTGATGTCATAGTTGCAGCCCAGTGTTTGTTTCAGGTTTTCTTGCCGTTGTACTGGTCCATTGGCCTCATCTCCCAGGCCCACCCTCGTCTCTCTCTTACCCCTCAACTTGCACATTACTTTGCTCTTCTTTGATTTAGGTGTTACTCACTGATCTTTGCTAACTTATGTCCTAGTCACTACTCTCATCTCCACATGAATTAGAATCAGGTAATTCTTATTCCCCATTATGTCTGTAAAAGCATTTCCCATTATGCTGAGAAAACACGGGCAACTAAAGTAAGACAGAACAATATTACCTCATTGAGAATAAACATTCTTATTTCGTTTGATGAGTATATTAATCCAGCATTAATTACCAAACCGCTCTCTCCTGAATAGGTAATCAAAACTTATAGCTGGCTTGGTTGTAATCTCAAGGAACATAGGAGGTAATGAACTTGCATTTCACTCAAGGCCAGGAAAGTATATTTGCATTAATATTGATTTAAATTTGACTCATAGTATTTATGAGAAATTCATTTATTTTCTCCAAGTCTTGGGTGAGCTCATAATGCAATTTTATTCCAGTAATTTTAAATAAAATATAAACAATTGAAGACACTGTAAGATATAATACACTGAGTGGTTAATAACATTTGCTTAGCATTTCCTGAAGTAAATTATGTTGAGATAGGATTCAGTGATTCAGGAAGTCTTATTAGAGCAGTGTAAAATGCTCTAAAATTGGTAAACTACATTTTATTTGCAAAGAAAATTAAATCTATGATTTCTTCTCTCACGAAAACCATAACTATCTGTGGGAAGATGCGTGGGAAAAAATTTATACTAAAACTCTATTTTGTGAGAATTAAGTTATTATGAGTTTTAAAGTGTGTTTCAGTTAGAATGAAAATTATTAAATGGAAATTATTTTTATACAATGATTTTCCACTTAGGGACAATGAAATATGTTTTTATGCAATTAAAAGCAAAACTCCTCTATTGAAGGGAAAAGTAGTACTCAGGGTCTTAATTCACCAGTGCAAATATACCAACCAATTATTCTAGCTACTTCTCTTTACCAGTATAAATGCAGTCCCTAAGGATAGAATTTGGTTCTGCATTCTGGAGCCCAAAATACATACTGATAAACAATCACAAAGGGTTAAAAGAGGCATTTGGCAGACACCAAAATTACCAAAGAAAGAAATGTTTATTAACAGAGAACAAAAATGATGATTTAGACCTTTTTATTCTAAGAACCATTTTCACAGCTCTGAGCATTTTATGGTAGGAAATGTGAATGAAATAAAATTTATACTGGTTACTCATTAATAAGGCATCAAGGATGAAAGCAAGAGTCTGGTCTTACTAAGGAAGCTCATAGCATACTAAGGAACAGTTTTGCCTCAAGAAAATTTCTGAAAATAATAAAAGAAAATTGTTTCAAGTAAGTATTAATTTGGTTGGGATTTTCAGGTAGAGTTCTGGGAAATGACCACCACATTCCCAAGGCCAATTCCCATTCATTCCTGACAAAAACTATAGTAAGCTCCATAATTGATATCATCATGCCAACTTTTCTTTAATATAAAAACTTGATAAAGCAAAACAAAGAATTTTAAAACTATGTACCAATTCTCTGGTGGATATAGGCACACCATTTACATAAAATGTTCCAAAATAAAGTTGGGAAGAAAAAATCACTCTCAAGAGGGCATCAGGACCTAGTAGGCAGATATCAGACTTGGAGAGGGGAATCCTGGGACTTGGAGAGTGGGGCTTTTAAATTGCATAATCAGGAGAGCACTATCCCTCCCCTAACACAGTCAAGAGGTGAAGGTGGGGTCCATACCTACTGTTGCAGCTATATGATATGGTAGAACTTTAGCTTATGGCCTGTTCTGCTCCCTCAAATTTGTGGCTGAGGGAGTATCTGTATTGATAATATTAAGCACTTGGCTGCAGCCCATTTTCTAGGAATTTTTCCAGGAGGCCATCTCCTTCTCAAGGCCAGTCTTGAAGCGACTAGACTTACACAAGTTAACACTGAGTTCTGAAACCCACGGGAGAAAGTACTTCAACTGTGTCGAATGCAACCTATAAAATGATTTTTTTAAAAAATGGGGACTGACAATGATTGGATTTAACATATGGATTTAACAATAGGAGGTTATTTGTCATCTCAAAATAAGCTGTTTCAGTGGAATAATGGGATCAAAGCTGGATTAAAGCAAGTCGTACAAAATAGGGAAATAAGTAACAAAAACCAGTAGAGAAAATATTTAGAGGAATGTATTTGTAATTGCACCATAATGGCTAATTTTATGTCAACCTCAAGTGGGCTACCACATGACCAGATAGCTGATAATATATTTTCTGGGTGTATCTGTGGGGGTGTGAGTGTGTAACAATGAAGTGTCTGTGAGAAGAGTATAGCACTTGCATCAGTAGACTGAGTAAAGAAGATCACTCCCATGATGTGAGTAGGCATCACCCATACTTTGAAGGCTTAAATAGAACAAAAAAACTGAAGGAAGAGCGAATTTGCCCTCTCTCTTCCTGAGCTGAGACATCCACATTCTCCTGACCTCAGACATCAGAGCTCCTAGTTCTCTGGCCTTTCGACTCCAGGACTTTTACCAGTTGCACTCTCAACCTCCCAGTTCTCAGGTCTTCAGCCTCAGACTGGGAGTTACAACATCGGCTCCCCTGGTTCTCAGCCTCTGGACTCAGATTGAATTATACCACTGGCCTTTCTGATTCTCCATCTTGCAGGCAACATATCCTGGGACTTCATGACCTCTATAATCATGTGATCCAATTCCCATAATAGTCTCCTTTTGTACATGTATATGTATTCTATCAGTTCTGTTTCTCTGAAGAACCCTGACTAACACAAGCACATATAAATCTTGGACCTTTCTTCCTTCTTTCTTCTTTCTTTCCTTCTGTCCTTTCATTCCTTCCTTTTTTTCTTCCTTTCTAGATGAAGGTATTTCAACATATTAATTTATGATGGGAAAAATATATTAGAAAGGGAGGAATTGATGATTCAGAAGAAAGTGTGGACAGTTACGGGAGTGATGTCCCTGAGTGGATAAGAGGAGTTGAGGCCCAGCGCAGCAGTGGAGAAGCTGGTTCTAGATAGGTACACTCACAATTTTCAACAATAACTTTAGTAAAGACAGTGATGTACACAGAAGCAGGTAGCTTGGTAGTTCTGATCATGGCATCCTGTGGAAATTCTTTGTTGATTGCTTCTGTTTTTATCAGTATAATAAGAAGCAGTGTTGTCACTTGAGAATGAGCAGGAGGAGAAATTGGAAGCTTTAAGAGGCTGGAATTATATAAAATTAAATACTTACTTGCAGAGAGTAATTTCCAGTTCCTATGTTATTCTCATTCAATGATTTTAGACTATTATATATTTTATTCTGGTTTGAAATGATTCCTCAGTTTAAAAATTAACCTTTCACTTAAGATTCAGAAAACAATGTGGTTTATATTATTTTGGATTGATGGATAACTTTTGTTCTAATTTTTGACAGCAGTCACTCTTGCCTTAAATATATATGTCAAATCCTTCAGTAACTACTATAATGAACCAAATCAACTTAGTGGTATAATTGGGGTAAAAAAATAATATGAGTTACAGAAAAGAAAAAAATTGTCTGATTGAGGAAGATAAGGAAAAATCTCTTAGAAAAAATGGCACTTCAAATTTCATCCGTAAGTATGGATGTCATCATCGATAAAAGACATCATATATGAAATAAATAGGAGGTCTAAGTAAAAATCTTGAAGAGTGTTTATAATTAAAATTACAGAAAGATAAAAAGAAGAAATTGATGACTGAAAGTGCAAAAAAATCAGAAGTTATGAGACGAATCAAAGCTTTGGGTTCATCCACTTATGGAAACATTGCTTGAATGTCAGGTACTCTGTTAAACATTGGAAACATGAGAGTCCACATCTTTAAGACATTCACAGTCCAACAGAGGAGACAAAATTGGATGATTCCCCATGGCTGAAAATTTTTATGTTGGGGGAATTCTAAATATGTTTTAAAGGAAAGCATAAAGACCCGGAGAATACTGAGAAAATTATATGTTGAAATGGGAGCTGTTTAGTACAAATTTATTAGCACATAGAGCTATAAAATGTGGGTTATTTTATTTAAAATTCATTTTAATATAAGCATGTAGAAACAATCTTTAATTGACTACTTTGAATATATAACCTCTGTTTCAGGACACAGAGGCTTCCTAAGCTTTGTTGCTGTGAAAACTGTACGCTGATCTACTGGGCCAATTATACTGGAAGTAACCTTTGAAATTTTGCCATTCAGTGGAGCATGAGGCCATTAAAAATGGAGTTCTCTTAAGGAAAGCTGAGAACTATTGGTGTGCTGCATAGGTCAGAACGACCATTAAACTTCATTTTCTTTTGTGATAAATAGATTTGTTATTATACAAACTTGTTGCCACGCTTAACTTGGTTTAAAACATAACTCCATTAGCTGAATGTCTGCATTTTGTTGACTGAATAATTCAAATTGTAAACTTACTATAAATTGAGTTTTTTTCATGAAACAATGCAAATAACTTTTTCCCCCGTGTAGTAACTGATGAAATGTAATCTTAAATCTGGCATCAAAAGGACATTACAGGCATTTTAATATGTGTTGGCTGCAGGTATGTCTGAACTGTGGCATGGCTGGGCTTTGAGTGTAAGACTCAAACTTAAACTCAAGATTTCAGGCTCCTAGTTCAATGCCTCACCTGTGGCTTAAGTACATGTCGTTGTCTTACTAATGTAATATATGTGTCATATTTATCACCTTGGGGCATAAAAGTAAAATCACAACTATTGTAACAAATTAAGCATCTCTGATCTCCCCAACCCATCTCTTCTGAAATCTTTTTTTCCTCCCTCATCAATATCAATCTGGCAGCCTTGCATTGCCACTGACTTCTAAAGAGCATCCTTTGGTGACAAAGTCATGAGCTCTAATTGCTGATTCAATTTCATGTTAGGATGAAAATGAAAAGGAAAAACTGTTATGCTCAGGGGTGATCTCCTATGTCACTCTGACACTACAGGCCTGGACTCCTTATATTTGAGCACTTTCTTTAAACAACTCTTTCATTTATAGACACAGGCACTATCCCCATAATGCCAGGGTGGCTAGAACAGGAGGATTTGTATTATGTGTAAATCAGGCTTCTCTAGTGACAAATTAGGCTCTGGTATTGAGTTTGAGTGACTCGTTCAGAATCCCCTCAATCATGAAGAACTTACCTTCTGAAGCTTCTAGTGTCTTTTCTGCCCATGATCTTAGATTTGGTCACTTCAGTTTATCAGAAGTATTCTATATTCCATTTCAAGATGCAATAGCCTGATGTTTCATTTTATTCTTTTCTTCCTAGACTACTTCTTCTTTTTCTATGTAAATATTTTTATATCTCTTAGTAATCTTTGACTAATTTCTTTCAGGAAGATACATATGTAACAAAGCAAATAAAACACAAAAACAGCAAAAAGAAAGAAAGAAAATATTGAGACTCCATCCCAATAGACGTGCATTGTCATGGAAAAATATATTTGGAGTTGCAACTTCTTTGGAAAATACAGTAAGAATTTATGTGGCTTTTTAAACATTAAGTAAATCAGTAAGAATTTCCAGGTCATGGAACAATTAAAATTTTGAAAACTCATTAATGATGGTGTGATAAAGACATTTTTGTAAAAAGAAGGAAATACGTGAAATCTGTAACAAGTTTCAGAAATCCCACTCCCACCACCTTCCTTTTGTGAACTTAGTCTAACATAAGAAAGTGACAAAATTTGAGGCCTCAAAAATTTAAATATATTTTATTAATGTCATGATGTATATTTGAATTATTACAAGGCAACTGATGCTTCTAATCTAACATTTACCATCATTTATATAAGTCCTCTTCCATTGGAATATTTCATTGGAGTGCAAATTATAACTGAGTGGCCTTGTTTAATAGATAAAGAAATGCTGGATAATAAGGTTTCAATAGTTCTCAAAGCTGAACTATATAGAAAAACATCAAATACAGCACTTATGGCACAATACCCTGCTGTTTAACTCAGAACTCAAAGTAGCTCCCAGACCATTTAGGTCTCAACCTTCCTCATCAGGATCAATACAATAAATCAGATAAAATTTGAATTTCTTCAGAATAATGTAGTCTGTAAATTTATTTAATTACTCATAAATCATGATTCATAGTAAAGCTTAATTTGTAAAGCTTAATAGTAGCTAGTAGAGTAAATTAATCAATTTATCATTATTTAAGATGTGTTTATCCTTTGAAACAAAGGGCAGAGTGAGTTCATTTTATACAATATTGGGCAAATTAGATTAAGTAATAGGCTTAAGAGCATATGAAGTCAACAGTTGGAACAGGAATGAGGAGTCCTGATTCATGGTTATTTTATTCAATTCCCCAATAATACTTTGCCTGATATCTTTAATTACATAAAGATTCTTTGTGGGTTTGTTTTCTGCACAGAAATGTACTCCAAAGTTCTATTATCTGATTAATCTGTAGACAAAGTCACGGAGATAAAATTATATTAATCCAAAGAGGAAGAATCACTTGAATTTCAAGATTGTTCTGTATTCACCAGATGTTGAAGAGTTTTTATAAGGATTATCGAAGACAAGGCATTTGGCTTCTGTTTGGTTAAGATACATATCTCTTCCTCTCAAAGAGTTTTTTTTAAATAATGAAATGAATTGTTAATTAGCTTGATTTATTCATTTCAAAATATATCTCAGAAAATTATGTTGTACCTCATAAATATATACAATAAAAATATAAGTATCTGGCTGTGGGTGAAGGCAATTAATCCTAAAATCAATCCTAAAAATAATCCGGGTTGTCCAAGAGTTATGTCTTGGGCACAAAATAAACACATCTGGAAGTTGTTTCGTTTTTATACTTAATAAAATTAATACCAGCATTGTTATAGTAGGCCCTGTTTGTCAATTATATACAATGTTCTGGACACTGTAGGACTTAGGTCAGCTTCCCCCATATCAGCCCTAAGATACTGATCCTTATACCAGTGATTTATTTGAAAAAGCTTCTAGGTGAATTCACTAAAGGAATGGGGTAAGCAGGAGGAAAGGTGGGGAAGAAAGGCAAACAAAGGTATGATTTAGGCAAAGCTCTATGGAGACTAGCATCAGCCTGCTCTCACAGGGGAGGTTTAGAGGGAGAGTTATACCTTTTTATAATAGTTGGGTGATTTTAGGCTGAGGAAGCTGGCACCAGTAAGTCATTGATTTAAGATCCTTTTGAGGATAATGTAAACTCCCAGGCTCTCCATACCTTTATCATAGCAAAGCAGCCCAGTAGCCCACAGGGAAGCTCTCCACGGCTGGGGGGAGGGGTGCAAAGAAAGCATAAAGAGGATCTACAGAATTATCTCCCTTCTTCAAATGAGCTAAACATTATTACCCATAATGTAGCTGAAGAAACTGAAAAAGGCTTAGCAAATTTGTTCAAAATCACATAATAATAAAGGTCAGAGGTTGAATTCAAGTAAATTTTAAGTTCCTCACAATGATAAGACTGTCTCTAATTCACAACAATGTATTGATTCCAGGCACTAAAATAAACGTGGTTTCCAAATACCTCAAAAACTTTCATATAATAGATGAAGAAGTAATAATTTATGACTTAATACATGTTACTCCTGACAAAACATTTTCAGAGACATTACATCCATTTTTAAAAACACTTCTAATTAAAATAATATGAGATAACTACATTTAACTGTGTAGAAATTGTCATGATTTGAATTTCAGAAGCCTTTAATTTTAGGATTGGTTTAAGGCTAGTAATAACTTTTTGATATTATATGAAATAACTTATTAAAATATATAAAACAATGATACCTGGATCTACCATTGGAGTTTGATTATCCTGGGTTAAAGGGAAAGAGTCTCATTTAAAATAAAAATACTCTTGAATGGGGTATTAATGCTTTATAGTTTACAAGGAGTTTATATGAACAATATCTCACTTATTTCCCATAATAACACTCTGATGTAAGTATTTTTATTGTTCTTGTTTTTTAGGATCAAAAAGATTAAGAAAATTTTTGATGTCACCCAGCTAATTAGATTCATGTTTTAAACCCAGGTATTTTTATTCATGAACACCACAGTAGAATCTATTGCATTGTGGACCAATATTACAAAATATGTGTACCATGTACCTACTATCTTCAATGTGCCACTAAATACCTTCATAGACCTTTTATCAGAAATTAATAAATCATTCACACTAAAACATTGCATGTATGTGTGTGTACTGAGGGGAGATTACAGGCTTAGTTGAGAATCTGATGAAAGCCAAGGATTTCCTCTCCTAACAAAAATTCACAAATACACACATTTTTCACACATAATTTCAATTGATTTCTTGACCTCTATGAGTCCAAAGATTAATAACTCTCTTTCGTAAAACTGTTCAAGTATGGACATCATGGAGTAGGATGAGTGGGAGCAAATGCCTGAGGAGGCGTAACCATATGGTGCACAGCTGTGAGAAACCTGGAGCTCCAGAAGGAGAAGAGCTGTAGAAAATGGTAGGAGGGCACTGAAGCTTGATTCTCATGTTCATTTGTGTGCAAGGGTATCTCTGCTTATTCTGTCATTACATTTTTGGGGTGAATTGCTCATGATCTTCAACTTTCTCAAACTTAACATATTCTGGTTTTCCCAATCATCTAGAATTTCTATAGTCTGATTATTCTATCATGTGTCCACACATTCCAGTCCCTTCCCCAGTCATCACTGGAGCCATGTATATCAGTCAGTGTTCCAGGAAAAAAAAAAAAAAAAAACAGCCAAAATCCCTGGGTTCAGATTATGAATCTAACACCAAAAACTACCAAAATGACTTTGGTCTAGGGACACTGCCAGACTGAGACAATCGCTCAGTATGGGAGCTAAGAGAATAAATCCTCTGACTCCCCTCCTAGACCCTTTGACTCCCTGCATGGTCTCCCCGTTGGCCAGTAGAACCCAACACGAAGGGTGAGTGAATCTTCTGCTGTAGTCTATTCAGGTCATTTTCCAAAATCAAAAGCAAGATGAGCCCAGATCCAAAGGCGTCAACAGAATATACCCAGCATATACACTCCTCTGGCCTCCGCTAAGTCCTGAGTGTCATTTACTCGAAGCAGAACTGAGTTTCTCTTCCTTTCAGGAAGTCCTGTCTGATGCCCTGGCCCATGCTGAATGGAAAGCAGGAAAAGCAGTAGAAAAGGCTTCCTACTGTACTCCGAGCTGAGCCACTGCTCTGGCGCTTGATTTGCCCTTTCTCCTCATTTAAAGAATTTTTTTTCTTCAGTTTTTTTCTTCTTTATTGCTTGAGAAGTGTCTTAAATGAAATTGGTGGGGGGTTATGCTTTATATAGTTTTGTCTCCTTCCCAGCACCTCAATAAAAGTTTGAGCAACAGACTCTGAGAATTTAGTCGTGCCTATCATAAAGTGGGGTAGAACTATAACAATTTTTCTCTTAAAGCATGCACCTCATTTAGTTTTCATTTATTTAATTTTTTTTGCTTTTAAGCTCACCAGATTAAAAAGCACTTTATCTGGGTTGCTTGGATACTAATGTTTTTTTCTGTGCCTTGTGAAAAGACTTGTAATGTCTTTCAAACAATTTGTTCAACCTTTTAATTTCCTCAAGCATGGAAGACAGCCAGATACATTCTAATTTTGGTTTACTTTCTATACCCAAATAAGATTAACATAATATTTTTTCACATATTACATTTTTCTACTTATTGAATGCATACTTTAAGGTAAAGTAGTCATACATAATTACAATCAAATGTGGGCATTACAAATGGTTATAAGGGGATACAGCACGCTAAGTGAGAGTTTATTTCTTGTCCGGGGCATGAGGAAAGGTTTTCTGGATGGTTGTGCTGAAGAGAGTGCCAACAGAGGCATTTTCAGGTGGCTGTGACTAACCTTAGCATCGGTAGAGATGAACAAAGTGATCTATACCTTTGTGTTTTTGCTGATACTAACTTTTTACTCTGGCTCTCCTCTGATCATATTCCTATTTATCTTCTGCACAGATCCATAGATTGTTAGGCTTAGAAGGGACCTGGTTCAATTCTTCAGAGGTGAAAGTGCTGAGGATAAACAGACAATTCAAGCCTAATTTTGTCTAGAAATCAGATATTTTGCCTACCAGATTCGGGTTCCCATTCTTTTTGCTGTAGCTATCTAGCTAATCTTAAGAAGGCTGAGGAGAAAGGTGCTAAAATTTTGGCCTTGCAGAGAAATAGAGGAATAAATATTTCGGAGGGCTGACATGAATAAATCTACAGTCATGCCTGGTGTCTTAGTACGAAGCATGATCTGTGTAGATTCCACAACAGTTTAAGACATTCTAACAGAGCTATAAATCATAGTAATAAGCGATTCCACCCTGGAAGTATGTTTCTAATCTTTTCTTGTAGATTGAAAATCTGGAATCTAGAGAAAATGTAAATGAAGAACAGGATTTAGGGCTGAGTGGACAAACCAAACATCTTAAAAGGGAAATGAAGAAGAGCATGTTATAGAGGTGGTAAGATGGGGACAAATAAAATATGTCATTTGATGTTGCTCTTACTTGGGAAATGGATGTGCTAAACATGGTAGGGCTTAGGCAAGTATTGAAACACTGTCTTATTCCCTAAACTAGTTGTTGGTAATAAGCAATAAAATTATTCACACCATAAAGTCCACACTTTAACTTAACTGGAACCATAGGTTAATGTTCACAAAAGTAGAAAAGGAGGCTATATAAAATATATGGATAAATTTTTATAACATTTTTCTGCATCAATAACAGAAAGCAGAGCTCTCTCCTTTTCACTGAATTATTGCCATAACTTTTACTAAAAGCTGAAGTGGTCTTTAACAACATCCTAGCGCTCTAGAATGCAGATTTGTAAGGTAAGGTATAATATTTGACTGGGGAAGTTCTTGTCATTTTTGAAAATTTTATAGTCCATACATTATTCAGATTTCCTTAGTTTTTACCCAATGTCCTTTTTCTGTTCCAAGATCCCATCCAGGATACCGCATTACATTTAGTTGTCATGTCTCCTCTTCTCGCCTTCATGATTGCTTAGCATAAAATCCTTCTCTGTTGCTTAAATTAATTTCAAATGTTCTTAACTGGAATAACGAGGATAAACATAGATAAAAAGTGTGAAGATCAGGATGACAAGAACAAAATTTCATATATTTTATATTTGTATTACATCTGCCTCACTAATTCTGTGCCTTGGCTTTCACTTCCTGGTATTTTTAATATGAATTGAATTTACAAATCTATTTCATTTTAGGGGTATGTTACCATGTTGAAACATAAGAAATCACATGTGAGGGGGCTGTACGTGTGAGCCAGGAAATCCCAAATAATGGCCTCTCTCTTTGTGCCGGGGAAATGCAATTTAACCATGTTTAAGTCTTTTATAGAATCTGCCAATTACATTTTAGCCTCTGGGCTCATTTAAAAGCATCACAGGAAAACAGGCAGTTTTTGCCAATATAGCTAACAAGACAGAATTAATACAGGGAATATTAATGACACTTTAAAGAACATCATAATTATAACATGATGTTCAAAGCAAATATATGCTAAAGGAAGTATAAAATTAAGTGGGAAAATACTTAAATAGAGTTAATTACTTTGGGAGAATCTAGGACCAATCTAAAACTGTGTGTGTGTATATATGTACACATATACACACATATTCATGTAAATATATGTGTATATATATTCATATTCAATGTGTACTGTATATGAATAATTTTTCAAGGCTCTGGTGAAGAAGAGAACATAAACATAAATTAGACATGATCTGTCTTTAAAGCAGCTTATACTGTAGTGCGCAAAAATCATGGAAAAGACAGGTGTGAAAGGAAGTGTTGAATGTAAGTTGATGTGGAAGTGGCCATTCCAATGTTCTAAATTAGGTACTCTGAATGAGAAGGCCACTCTTAAATTTTACCCCAGTCCAGCACTGAGATCATAAGAGCAAGGCAAGATGGAAAAAATGAAAGGCAACCTGCAAACAAGGAGCATTTTAAAGTCACAGGATATTGCCTGTGAAGAATGACTCTTGCTTCCTTCTTGAGTGTCAGACCCATGAGTGTCTACAATCTTTGACACCTGTAGAGCATATTAGCTTCACAATGCAAATGGTAAGAAAAGTGACCAACTGGCTGTTTAAGAGAGAAAAGATATAGTTATTTGTTTCTTGGTTTGAAATATTCCTCATTTTTAGTAATAGTTGACTTGGTAATAGAACCAAATGGCTAGTCGGTGGCCCATTTAGTTCAGCCTCTCATTCCTCTGTGCTGTCTACTTAAATTTTCCTTGCTATTAGAGTTAACAAAGAAAAGACAGACTAAGAACAATCAGTTATAGTGGCAGTCTTCTTCCAGTCATATTAATAGCAAAATATTATTTTAATATCTTTTAATTCTGAGTTAACATATACATATCTCCTAAAAACAGCACATTTTGGAGAACTTCAGGCATGTAAAAACACTCCATACCACAGCCCAGGGCCAACAGTGGAGCCCGAAAGTATGTAGAATTACATCAGAGAGTCCTTCACTTACTGAGAAAGCATTTATGCTAATCTCATTTGTTCACTTTTTTTTTTTTTTTGTAAATCACTGAAGCCCTACAGGAAGATGAAATTGAGTGAGGATGAAAGTTGGAGCATATATGCATACAATCTGGATCGATTTTCCATATGTAGAAGTGGCTAAAATTGTTGCAGCTTTATTTAAAAATGGTCTCTTTGTAAATGTAAGATGATATCATTGAATGTGACATTCCATAGTGAGTTTTTATTTTCATGTAGGAAAAGAAAACAACCAGTGGGTATCTGTTCTATTCATAAGTTTTCATAAAATATAAATTCTACAGTATAAACACAGGACAAAGTGCTCAAATATAAGATGCCTATACATTTCATTCAAAAGGAATTGAGCTTAGAATGAAATTGAATGTGTCAAGATAAGGTTTCTCATTAGTTGTAGATTTAAGTACAACTGTGTTCTATATTCTTGCTACAGTTCATTAGATCTTCCTATAAGACACTCTGATACTATTTTATGACTTAATGTTGCTGCTTTCAAAGTGTTCACAGTGTTGTTAAACACGACTACCAGCCACAGAAACGAACGATGACAACAGGTGTCATTGATATGAGGCAGAGGAAGAGGGATAAGAAAGTAGGAAAGGAAAGATTGAACAGGGAAGGCCATGAAGTTCAAAGAGGGGAAAACACCCGTAGTGAGAAATGTTAACTTCCTAGATACCACAATTCAGGTACCAGTCTATAGAACAAATTTCCCAGGAAACAAATACTGCTCATTTGTGTGTTTAAAACTAAAGTCTCACAAGTCATAAATATACACTAAAACTTCATAAACAGAATTAATATGTTACTCTCTGGGAAATAGTTACAACAAATCCTACTGATTAACAGTAGCACTGTAGTATGAACTCAAATAAGCAATAAGAACACCAATAACCCAACAAATAAAGAGAAAATGACATGAATAGACACCTACAAAGTTTGTATTTCTTTAACTTAATTTTTCATTCTATTGCCAAATAGTTCATTAAATATTTGCCAGGTGTATTGCTAAGTACTGTGGGTACAGAAGTGAATATAATGGGTTTCTTATCCTTGAGGAACACCCAGTCACTTTGTTAGATACAGAAGTGTAAGTGTGCAATTTATATTACAAAGATATTAACAAACCATTGAGAAAAGACAGCTAAGGGTCTCAAGAGTTGTGTCATAAAAAAGAGTTGTCAAGTAATGAAGTCATCAGTAATAGGTAAGTGGGTAGATGAGAAGGACGTTGTAGGTAAGGGAGCAACATGATGAAACCCATTTGTTTCAGTGAATGTGGGAGTCCTCCCACTCAAGTATAAGTAGTTAGTGGCATGAGTCTTTTGACTCTTTTCCTGTCTCCTCTGCCTCTGGATATCTACAGCTAAGAAAAGGAACTTAGCAGAAAAGGAAGACAGATCATACATCTAAATTTTCATTTCCATTTATTACAACACCATATCATACATATATAAGAAGTGTTGAATTTTAGAGAAGTGATACTTAAGACAGTTCAGAGATCAGAATAGAAAACATCTGGGCCATAATCATGCCATAAACTTCAAAACAGTATAACTTCTCCAGTCTGACAATGCATAATAAAATTGCACGTGCTTAGTGATACTTTTCAAAACAAAATTTGAATCCTGGAAATTTTTTTTTTAAATTCTATGTTGACCTATGAATGAAAGAATTAAAGAATTGTTTAATATAACCTATGTTTTCAATTGTACAAGAGACAATGTGACAAATCTCAGAGTAATGCAGTGTCCGAGAATATTCCTTCCTAAGAAGTAGATTCATGATTGCAAAAGGGGGATACAGAGGATATATAGATAATTTCACAAAACAATAATATCCATATGTATGCACAGGTTACATCTTAATAAATTAAATATTATCTCTCTGGATACTTTGCTGGCTCATATATCTTCATGGTTCTCTGAAGCTGTGATTAATTACTTCTATCTCCTCCTTAGTTTTCAAATATAATTATCTTAAATAGCACTTTTCCTGGTTGTTGTCTATTGTGTTGGAGGATAATGGAAATGCAAGTAGGCTGAAATTTCTGCATGAGCTTTGAGGAGACAAAAGGAAATTTTAATATGTGATTTTGTTATATTTTGAGGTCAGAACATTTGTTTCTCCCACCCAGAGGTGTACTTCTTCAATTCAGTAATGAAAGCAATAAAAAATAATCTTGTTGTCATTTTACTTGTATTTCTCCTCTACTCCTTCAATTTAGTAAAAAAAAAAAAAAAAAAAGATCTCTTATGGCTATTTACAATTATATGCTGCTAACCTGTGATCTATATCTCCTTTCAGATTATGGGAGGTTTTTCGCAACCCGTGTCATTAAGAGTTGATTCTAAACAGGGTTATCATGCCTTAAGTAATTGTTTATAGGCTACTCAATAAAGAAATCCTCCCCAACATTTTTCGTAGTGATACAAAGTGATGAGTGTGTATCATTAATTTTCTTTTTGTACATCTTGCTGATACATGTAGGGAACTAATTTCCTAATTACATTAAAAGTCTTTCTAATTTGAATCTGTTCTCTAAAGATTGACTCAATCCTAGGTTATTGAACTTCAATGTATTCAACTTTATTTAGATTTCCTGATGAACGTATCATATTCCTGGTGTAGGAAATTAAGTAGCTACGAAAGGAATTAAAGCCCCAAGCACCCATACCTGCTACATCCCTTCCATTATAAATTTCACTATTCATTGGGAAGCACTTTCCACCTGTTCAGCTGTTTCCTTAAATATATGCTGCTAAATTTCAAAATCTCATACTTATAATGGTATTTTATTTTTTCAGTTTTGTGTAGCAAACAGATTTCTCAGTACCTGAGTTGTAGATATAGTTCTTTTATACTGCCACTCAACAACTCCAAACAAATTTGTTTTTAAAAAAATTTCCCTTGTGAGTTTTATATCATGACTGTGGTTAGATCGCAAGTCTAAGTTTGTTTTATTAAGACTATGTAGACATTATTCACAATTGAATCAATAGTGTGTGATGATTTCATTTTATTTCTAGTACCTCTTTGGCACTCCAGGAGATAATAATTGCCTCTTTTTTTATTTGTTCAGTTATCTCTATAAATCATTAATTAGTCACCAAACTCTCTGCATAATGCATATCCCCTTTTAAAATATAATAACAAACTTCGAAATCAATACAATGCAATTTTTTTCAAAGACATTCCTCCCGAAGCCCTCTGTCCTTTTGATTTGGTCTAGTATAAATGATCTTTGAGCTTGGTGCATGATTGCCAACCTAGAATTTCCTTCAGCTCTATCATGGGTCAGAGCCCTTGTATCCTGGAGCCAGTGCCTTCTACTTCATTTGGTTTCTTCCCTGTTTTGATCATGATTCATGACAAAGGATTCAGGGGAAATAACTTTTTGGGAACTTGCATGTCTAATAAAATACTCATTCTATGCTTATCAGTAAATGACAGTGTGGTTATTTATATAATTTTGGATTGGGAATCCTTTTCCTTCAGAATTGTGAAAGTATCGTTTCATTGCTTTCTAATTTCTAATGTTACAGCTAGGGAAATCCAATAATCCAATGTCATTGGATTATTTCTATGGGTATTGATTAATTCTTCTATTTCTGGAAGATCTCAGGATAATCTAATTGTCCTCAACATTCTAAAATGTCACTGATAGAATGAGTGATGTCACTGACATAATGAGTGATGAGGATGTCTCTTATTACTTTAAAAAATAAGATCTTTATTTTAAGACTCTTAGGTTTACAGAAAAATTTGAAGATAGTAGAGAGACTTCCAATATACTCAACATATAGGTCCTCTTTTATTAACATCTTGTATTAGTGCTGTATGGTAGATTTGTTACAACTAATGAACCAGTACTGATAGCATTTTTATTAACTGAAGTCCATCCTTTTTTTCATATTTCTGTTGTTTTCACCTAATGTCATTTTCTGTTACAGAATCCCATAGAGAATACGACATTGCATTTAGCAGTCGTGTCTCCTTAGGCTTCTCTTGGCTGTCGCGGTTTCTCAGATTTTCTTTGTTTTTGATGATCTCAAAGATTTTGGGGATTTCTTGTCAGGGATTTTGTAGAATGTTTCTCAATTGGGAATTGTCTGATATTTTTCTCATGAGTAGAATTGGGCTGTGGTTTTTTGGGAGGAAGATCACAGAGGTAAAATACCATTTTAATCAAATATTATCAAAGGTACATACTATCAATATTATTTATCACTGTTGGTGTGACTGTGCTGTTAACT
>RJWJ010019174.1:0-30663 GCA_004363605.1 Indri indri | reverse complement strand
TTCGGCCTCAAGCAATCCTCCCGCCTCAACCTCCCAAAGTGCTAGGATTAAAGGTGTGAGCCACCATGCTTGGCCCCTTTTATTATCTTTTCTATCTTTGCTCATTTATATTTTTGTTTTTTAAAGAGTATATGGGCAAAAGCAAATTAACAAATGAACCTAACTATACATCAAGCTGAAGGTATAATCACACAGAGAAGAATTATTTCAAGTGACTTTAAAATATTGTAATTTGATTATATATTTCTAGTGGGATATGTCCTGAGGATAAAGAACTACAAAATCACCTCAAATTGTATTTCATAGCTGTACTGTTAGTAGCAATGTTGATGGCTTTATAGATGTAGATACAGATAAATACAGATACATAGATAAGCATGCACATATACATGTACTATAAAACATATGGATAATTATGTCAGTGTTACCAGGAACCAAGATTGTAGTATGAGAAGGAAATGTAAAATCAAAATAATTTTAAAATTATAATTTTAAATATGAATTTGAAATATTAGTATGAACTCATGATTTATTTACTTCTTGCTAAAATACTAGTTCTATTACTAACAAGACCTATGACTGCTCCTAAAACCCAGATATTGTGGTTTGTAAATAGCATTTCCCAGTAAAAGGCACCAGGGCTCCTTGAAGATAATGATGATTCTCATCAAGACTGGGACAGAAAATGTACGAAATAAACCTGGGATATCTATTTTTTTTTCTTGCCATAAAGTAAGGAAGCCATTAAAAATACTAGGGTCATAGCAAAAGGACATAGGAGCTAACTTGAAGGGACTCCTACTAACTATCCTATTAGATCATTGGGCATCAAAACGAATAATCAATATAATGAATTAAAACATTAAACATAAAAAGCGCACAACTATTAGTAATACTAAAGAAGGACATCATTGGTCACTTTTGGGAGTTGTTGGACTGAAAATTGCTCATTCTGAAATTTGATAAATTCTGAATTTTCATTCTGAAAATTGGTAATTTATTGAATCTTTCTCTTAATTTGTTCTGCCTTTCCTATATGAATTGAATTTTAGGGTTAATCAATTAGTTGATGAAGGATAATTATTTTTTAAAGAAAAATCCAACTGATAAATGCAGAAGGAATACTAGAAGTAGAAAATCACTATTTTGTGACCTCTGATAGATAATGTATCTAAGCACTGATTATCAAGGGCTGACGAAATGTCGATTTCATTTCATCAAATAAAATGTTGATGGGAAATCAAGTAGGTGAAATATTAATGGGAAAGTTTATGATAGGAGGAAAAATGTTGATGGGAAATTTTATGATGGAAGGATTAGTCTGACAAGACACTGTTGAATCTTAATTTAACATCATTAAAAATAAGGTAGACATTATGTGCCTCCCCTTGTGAGTTAATAGAAAATTTGCAGCACTTATTCTTGCCTAAAGAATTGAAACTGAATCTAATGTTGCTTCTAAATTCAACTACCTATTTACCAAAAAAAAAGAGTAAGAAAGAGGAGCATGTTAATACCAAAAGGAGACAATCTTCATACTGAAGATATGGGAAATTCTACAGGGCAAATGATCTGATTTCTTCAATAAATAACATGGAGTTTGGAGAAGGAAGGGAGGAACATTTATAAACTAAAAGTGACTTGAGAGATGAAACAACTAAATGATATGGACCTTGTTCAGGTTCTAATTCAAGTAAACCAGCTGTTAAAAACCAACTGACATAGTTGGGGAAAATTCGAACACAGGGTATTATAAGACATTAAGAAATTATTAATTTTGTTAGATGTGATAATGGTTTTATGGTTATGTTTGTAAATACTAAAGCATTTTAATATAAAATAATATATCTTGAATAAATGAAACTAGATTGACAGAATCTTGGTAAATGTTGAAGCGAGGTGATGGGCATATAGATGTTAGGTATTCTCTATTCTTATTGTATGTTTGAAAGTTGTCATAATAAAGTTTTATTTTTATTTTGTAATAAATTTTATTTATTTTGGGGAGTGGTTAGTAAATGATAGGTAAAGATGTAGAAAGTTTTGCTGTGGAAAAGACCAAAGAAACAGGAACTAGATGCTAATGGAAATGATGCAGGAGAGGAAGGGTAACCAAAGTATTAATACTAAAGTTCTTGAGTGAGAGGAGATGGGGACCAGAGCAGAAGTAGAAGGGTTGACCTTTGACAGAAAGAAAACTTGCTCATCGTTGTCAGATGGAAGAAGGAAAAGATATGTATGGATGCTAGTGGGGTTGTAGATTTGGTGTGGGAAGATTAGGAGGTTCCCATCAGATGGCTTCTCTGTCTCAATGATGTATGAGGGGAAGGGAGAGAAAAGGAATAAAGAAAGAAAGGAAGATATTAATTAAATCACCATCTTGGAGAGTAAAACGTAAGCATTTGGGGTAACGAAGTAGAATTGCCTGACAGTGTTGAGTGTCTATTGAAAGCGAAGCTGTTCAATCCTTTTGAGAGATTTACTCTAGCAATATTTAGCTATTTTGGTACAGGCCTGGAAAAGGTACTTAGCTGGGTTCAACAAGGGTTGGGGTATTGGAGAGTCAAGGTAACCAAAGTGACATAGAAGAAGGTGATTGAAATGGGGTACCTTGGAATCTAAGCTGGACATGAAAGAAAGTAAAGGAGGGATCTGCTGGAGAGTGAGAAAGACCAGTTAGGAAGTTTTTGTAATGGTTCTGGTAGATGATACTTACATAGAGTTTAAGGTAATGGCACAGCAGATGGAGGGAAGATATCCAGGTCAGGAAGATGAACCGCAAAGGAAGAATGCAGTTGAATTAAAAAATCTTTCAATCTTTAAGTTAATACCACATAGTTTGTTTTTAAAAATATGCTACATATCCGATATAGGGCTGATAACTAGAATCTATGTAGAACTCAGGAAAATCAGCAAGAAAAAATCAAACAACCCCATTAAAAAGTGGGCAAAGAACATGAACAGAAACTTTTCAAAAGAAGACAGACTAATGGCCAAAAAACATAGGAAAAAATGCTCAACATCTCTAATCATCAGGGAAATGCAAATCAAAACCACAATGAGGTATCACTTAACTCCAGTGAGAATGGCTTTTATCAAAAAGTCCCAAAACAACAAATGTTGGCGTGGATGCAGAGAGATAGGAACACTCATACACTGCTGGTGGGACTGCAAACTAGTACAACCTCTATGGAAAGCAATATGGAGATACCTCAAAGAGCTAAAAGTAGAACTGCCATTTGATCCAGCAATCCCATTACTGGGCATCTACCCAAAGGAAGAAAAGACATTCTATAAAAAAGACATCTGCACTAGAATGTCTATAGCAGCACAATTCACAATTGCAAAGACATGGAAACAACCCAAGTGCCCATCAGTACATGAGTGGATTAATAAAATGTGGTATATATATACCATGGAGTTCTTTCTACTCAGCTACAACAAGCAATGGTGATATAGCACCTCTTATTTTATCCTGGATAGAGCTGGATCCCATATTATTAAGTGAAGTATCCCAAGAATGGAAAAACAAGCACCACATGTACTCACCATCAAATTGGTATTAACTGATCAACATTTATGTGCACATTTAGTAGTAACATTCACTGGGTGTTGGGCAGGTGGGAGCGGGGGCAAGGGGATGGGTATATTCACACCTAGTGCATGCGGTGTGTACCATCTGGGGGATGGACATACTTGAAGCTCTGACTTGGATGGGGCAAAGGCAATATATGTAACCTAAACATTTGTACCCCTGTAATATGCTGAAATAAAAAAAATACCTTAGACCTCTGCCGAAGGCTTTCATCACCCTTTTCAGAATTTGACTATTTTTAATTATATCATAGATAACAAGTTTTATGATATTGATCAGATGGTGATTTTCCTTTACAGGGAGTTAAACTCAAAAACCACCTTGAAATTTGTGCACACATCTTTTCATGGGGTCGGACATGACTATGTGCAGTTGGCTTTTCAAGTGTTTGGTTTTAAGCCTCCAATTCCAGTACCAGAACAAAAAGATCCTGATCCAGACTTCTCTACTGTTAAATGCCCAAATCCTGAAGAAGGAGAATCCGTGCTGGTATTTTTTTTAAATGTTTAAATTACTAGTTTATTAAACCATTAGAACAGATAGAACTCATTGGCAATTCAAAGATTACTTACAAAAGCAGAAACCACTATAGTTTATGTCTTTTAGATTATATTGGAGCCATAGGTTGTATTTTCTTAAAAATTTCTATGGTGGGTTCCTAACTTTTAGGCTTCTTACTTTAAATTTAGCCAACCTATATGCCTCCTAAAACTCATATCACTAACATAATGTCTACATTTAGAAATATTAACACTGAATTTAGGTTCTTCAGTACAATACAGCTTTTTGGGTTACTATTTCAGGAACTTTCTCTGAGACTGGCAGAGAAAGAAAATGCCCGAATAGTGCTAGCCACAGATCCTGATGCAGACCGACTGGCAGTGGCAGAACTTCAGGAGAAGTAAGTGGAATCCGTTATTTGATTAAAAGCTTGAACTTTGAAAAGCAATTTTCAATTTTAAGTCTTACAGACTCACTGAAAATATGAAAAAATCAAAAAAGAACACAAATCTCCTGTAAGCCCACCATCCAGAGAGAAGCACCCAAGTTGATACTTTGACATTTCCTTCCTATCTTTTTTCTACTCAAATATTTAAATATATAATTGTTTTTGTAAAATCGTGATCGTAGTATATATAGTTTTATATCTTGATTATTTTCTGCTTCAGTTGTACTGTTAGCATTTCTTTCCCTGTCCTTATATATTGTTTAAAAAATTAATTTTAAAAACGGCACAGTATCTTAACAGATTGCTTTGTCAATATTATCATTTCCTAATCTTGGTCCTCTGGGTTGCTGTGTATTTTTGCCATTATAATATGGCAGATGTCTTTACATAGAAAGGCTTAAGCATCTCCGACTCATTAAGTAGGAGAATAAAAGTAACAATGTAATAACTTTCCAAAAGACATTGCAACCATTCCTACCCATGGTCAGTTAGAAAAGAAGTCGTAGGAAATGTTTTCTCAAAATCCCGTATAATAGTTTTTGGTTTTTCCTGTCTGACCTAATTTGTAGGACTTAGAGTGAAGAAGTTTCAATGAGAAGTTACAAAGGTCCTTACTTTGAATGTTCATTCTCTCTACAGTGATCGTTGGAAAGTTTTCACAGGGAATGAGTTGGCAGCTTTGTTTGGGTGGTGGATGTTTGATTGCTGGAAGAAAAATAAATCAAGAAATACTGATGTGAAGAACGTTTATATGTTAGCCACCACAGTCTCTTCTAAAATTTTGAAGGCAATTGCACTTAAAGAAGGATTTCATTTTGAAGTAAGAACAGACAATATCTCTGCACTACTTTTCTAAACCTATTTCTATATGTAAAAGACATCTCCCAAAACTGACTTTCATTGATTTCATTTGTAATTCCCCCATTTTTTCTAACTCTGTTAATACTTGTTTAATCTTTTTTGATAGTGTAGACATGTTGAGCCAAATTCATGCAGTACTGTATGTGAATTTCTGGGACTAAGATGAGATATTCTTTTAAAATTACATTAACACTTATTATTCCCAAACAACAACATCTGGTTTTCCCACTGGGAAAATCTGGCTCCTGGTGACCTCATCAGTAACACAGACTCCATTCCAAAAAATTATAGGTGTCAGCAATCCCTTGCTTAGATCCTTTAAGCACGGTCTTAAGAAACTTTAAGCAGTCTTCTAAATTGCAAATTAATATCCAGTGATTCTGCATTCAGAAAACAAGTAGTGGCTCTTGATCTGCCCAGATCCTTAACTTTGTGAACCTCTGGCAGTTAAGCTGACCATTTTTGCAGCTTCTGGGACTAAGCTGCTTTTCCTCTGCCACCTTTGCCAAATATCAGTGAAAATGTTACCTCTGGGCATTTTTCTTGAGCCATAGTCAAGCTATAGGTTTTAACACTAACTGGCTGAGTAAAAGAAAGTTGTGCTTGTCTTTATGAAGTATGAAGTAGAGCTTTCAATCTTAGACTTTCTAAAACACAAATAGCAAAATAGAAGATATTGAAAGTTTATTTGAGCCTAAGATTCCAAATTACAATAATGTGAATGTTTTCCTTGTTTATATCTATGGCAAGAAAAATGTATAGTGAGCATAAAAAAGAAAAAAAGAACATGATTCTAAAGGTAAATATTATAAATTTGCTTTTTTTATTGTGAGGGGGAGATTTTTGGCTTTTTTGTTTTTATCTTTTGGTGAGGAGGTAGGTAGAGGGGTTAATTAGGAAACTTAGTAATGGTGAGCTTTAGAATTAGATGTATCACGTATTTTTTCTATTGACTCTAAAACATCAGGTCTTTAAAGTGAGCAGCATCTCATTAGATGAAAAATCCTCAAATCTAATTACTAAAGTAGTACTTAGTAACTGTCTTGGTGGTTTTATTTAGGCCACAATATTATGGGAAGGTACACTTGGTTCAAGCATATGTTGTGATAATGTTAAAAGTGCATCACTAAAAAGCTTCATGGCCTTTGATTACTCAGGGAGACTAAATCCACCAACGTTCACAGATACTCCTATATTAGTGGTTATATTAATAATACCGTTTAAAGAACAGTTTCTGAGAAGCAGTATAATTGATTTCCAACTCCATCTCTTGTATGCAGCATTATCTTGGGCAAATTTAACCTTTGAGCCTCTGTCTCAGCAACAGTGTGAGCATTAAAAAAGGTGATGTAAAGCACCTATTATAGTACTTAATAAATAGTAAGTGATCATAGTGTGTTTGTGTTACTTTGTGACTATATATATCACTTGTAAATATTGGATTATATTTGGCATAAATAACCTATTATACTCAATAAATAGTAGGTCATCAGTAGTGGCAGCGTGTATAATTATGGCACTTTGGGACTGTATGTCTACCACTGTATAAGTCCTTGTGGATCGAAGATCGTAACAGAAGATCACTATATGAGTGTTATGTGCATTTAGTGGCAGATTTTTCTCTCAAATGTATTTATGAGAGAGTCACTTAACTAGAGTGGCCTCCTCTGCATTTCAGGAAACATTACCAGGTTTTAAATGGATTGGAAGTAGGATAAAAGACCTTCTGGAAAATGGAAAAGAAGTCCTTTTTGCATTTGAAGAGTCTATTGGTATGTAGTAAATATTAAAACCTTTGAAATTTGATTGAGAGAATTTTTTTAAATGTAATTCTGTAGAGAGGAATTTTTGTCTTCTGCTTTTATATTTTGAGTTGTAAAAACTATAGCAAACTCAGAAATTTATAGATGCATTTCTTATCAGAAATTAAAAGAACCAAGTGCCCCCTAAATGCGTTCTGTATTGATGGGTTTCATCTATTGCTAGGCTTTTAAATTCACTGGTCCTTCTGAAGAAATGTAAAACTATTGACATTATAGGCTTAAGTTTTCCTCTTTTCTAAATGTTTTTTAATTCTCAGGTTTTCTGTGTGGAACTTCAGTTTTGGATAAAGATGGGGTGAGTGCAGCCGTTGTCGTTGCTGAGATGGCATCTTACCTGGAAACCATGAATGTAACATTGAAACAGCAACTAATTAAGGTTTATGAAAAGTAAGTTCTACTATTATGAATTTCACATGTTAGATATTCCTTTCTTTATGTCTTAGCCTTAGTTTTCTAAATTTGTTTTTAAGGAATAGTCAATCCTTTTTTAAAAAGTATTAAAATTATCTGAATTAAGGATTGCCACTTTCTACAAAATACTATAATAGGCTTATCTTTAATGTTTACTTTTCAAAAGAGTTACGTGAAATCTGATTTTAGCACTTTAAATCTTTGTGCAGATATGGTTATCATATTTCAAAAACTTCATACTTCTTATGTTATGATCCACCTACCATCAAAAGTATATTTGAAAGGCTTCGTAATTTTGATTCTCTGAAAGAATATCCAAAATTTTGTGGGACATTTGCTATACTGCATGTACGGGACATTACCACTGGATATGACAGCAGTCAGCCTAATAAGAAATCAGTAAGTATCTATTTTTTTCAAACAATTTAGAAAATTTGATAGCTCATGTCACCAAAAAGTCCAGAGGTAGGACAGATTTCACATGAGACTCAATCCTGTTTCCTCATGCTTACTAGTTTATTATAAAGGTTACAATTTAGGAACAGCCAGATGGAAGAGACCTACAGGGCAAGGCACTGGGGGTCGGGGGTGTGGAGCTGCACTACCCTCCCAGCACACCTGTGTGTTTACCAGTCTAGAAGCTCCCGTAAGTACCTGTTATTTTTAAAAAAGTTTTTAACAATTTGTAATAATTCATACGATAATAAAGTGGTGGAACTTCAGGCCTGTAAGTTTCTTGAGACTAGGACCCATTGTTTTACTGGTCTTTGTGACTCTGATCCTATCCCCATCACTCCCCATATAACAATCTGTACCATCTGGGGTGAAGTGGAGAGAGAGAGAGAGAGACAGAAAGAGAGAGGGAGGGAGGGAGGGAATGTGCAATAATGCTAAATAATGTTGAAAATAAAGTCTAAACGCATATAATTTCAAAGCCATACATCTAATTTTAACTTCCCTTTCCAACCTTATTCCCTATACCTCAAGCCAAATAGAACAACTTATAGTTACATACATACATATTTTTTTAATCTCTGTATTTTTAGTCAAGCTGTTTTCTCAGTTCATCTTTTCTTCCTACTGCTACAGAGCTATATGTCAGCCATTATTTAGGACTTAAGGCAAATGTCATCTCCTGCACATGGGATCTCCCAGGTCCCTGCATTATGGGACCTCCAGGCCCCATAATCATATATATTCCTTCTGAGGTTTCATTACATAGTATGCCTTCCTCCTGTCATTTGTTACTTTCTATTTTATGTTATCATTGTGTCGTACATGGCCTCTCAAAGCCCCTGCCTGTGTAGTAGGTGCTCAATAAATATTTAGAGGCCATAGATTGCTGATCTGATTCATTTTGTTGTTGTTGTTGTTATGATGATGATGATGATTAGTCTAAATTTCCATTTGTAATGTCCTGATTTTGTCTCAAGATTCTAGGAACGTAATATATTTTGGAAAATCTTCAGCTTCTTGTGTAGACTATTACCCATATTCCATTTTTGCGTATCCATCCAGTCAACAAATATTGGTTCCCATTTGTTGATATTCTGTGTATGTGCATGTGTGTGTCTATTTTTGTCTTTATAAATTACTTGAAGAGAAGAATCAAATCTTTTTATTTCTCCAATTGTTGCTGTGCTTACAGTAGCCTTTGCTGGGATGCTTTCTTCCTCTTAGCTCTTGTTAAAGTGTATGATATTCATTATTCAAGGTGCTTTTTCATCTCTTCTCCTCTGATTCTTAAAACAATTTTAAAAGGCAAGTAGCACAGATGCTATTGTCTCCAGGGTTACATAGTAAGCATCAAAGACTTCTTGAATTCTCTCTTCACATTTCAGATTGACATTCATGTGTATGTTTTATCAAAACCTTTCTGTGCTACAGGCACAAGTATGCTACAGATGTGGCAATGATAAAGGCGCCGTTTCTGCACTCAAGAAAGAGTCTAGTGGTAAAATGAACACATAATCAGCAATTACTTTACAAAATGATAAGTGCTACCAGAGGATCCACAGTGTGTTATGGAAGAGCATAGGAGGGACCCCCTACTCAGATTTTAGAAGACGTCCTTGAGGACTTCTCTTGAGTTCTCAAGTATGATTAGGAGTTACCCAGATGCAGGAGGAACAGAGGGTGTTTCAGGCAGAGAGAGCAGTAGGCGCAAGGTTTGGAAGTGAGAAGGCTGTTCTCCTTCAGAGAAGCACAGTAGTTCTTGAGAACTGGAGTATGGGGTGAGAGGAGGAATGGCCTGTGTGGTGAGTAGGTTATGAGGGGTAAGCTTCCAGGCAGGCAGATCAGTTAGTATATTGTTTCAGAGTCTAGATGAGAGATGATGGTAGCCTGAATTTAATATAGTAGCAGTAGTGATGGAGAAAACTGAACAAAGTTGAGCTATGTAAAGGATAGAATAGACAGGACTTGCTAGTTGATGGTATGTGAATGAAAAAGAGGAGAGGAAGGTCTCTGTCTTAAGCAATCAGTGTATCATACTGCACTGACCAAGAGAGGGTTCTCATGGACAGGACGAGGGCTCAAGATACATGAAGGAAAGTCCCACTGTCAACCCCTCTGTGATAGCACAGCCCTCACAGTCCCCTCCAGATGCCTCAACACAATGACGTGTGAACTAGGAAGAGTACCAGTGTTAATTCATGTAGTCAATGTCAGTGAACGTTCATGTCTTTTTAAAATTTTTATTAAAAATATAAATTTTTTCTGCAACATAGGATATGTGCACTCCTTTTTTGGAGACCATTGATAAATAGTTTGTGAAAATGTTTTGCAAATATAGAGCAGTTTGGACTTTGGAGCAGATAGACCTGGCTCCCACTTCTTGTTCTGCCACTTCGCTGATTGTTGCGAGCAGGTCGCTTACTCTCTTTGAGCCTCATCTGTAAAATGGCAATGATACTTTGCAGGATTATTGCTGAGGTCCAGAGATCATGTATATAAGGTATACAACCTAATGCCTGGACTATTATAAGCACTCAGTAAATGGTATGTTTATGAATTATTACATAGGTAGTCTTCATTTGTATTTTATAATTTTTTAAATTTTAAAAAATTTTTCAATTGTGGTTAAAAACATAAAAGTCACCATCTTAACTGTTTAAGAATATAGTTTGGTAGTGTTAAGTATATTCATATCGTGTGACAGATCTCTAGAACTTTTCATCTTGCTAAACTGAAACTTTATACCCATTAAACAACTGCCCATCCTCATCCCCCTCAGCCTCTGGCAACCACCATTCTACTTTTTGTTTCTAATTTGACTACTTTAAATACCTCAAATATTAGGATGCATTTTACAATTCTTGAAAATGAAAAAGATACCAAGTGTAATTAAGCTGTTGATGTATTTTGCATAGGTGTTGCCTGTGAGTAAAAATAGCCAAATGATTACATTTACTTTTCAAAATGGCTGTGTTGCTACTCTTCGGACAAGTGGGACGGAACCAAAGATAAAGTATTATGCAGAGATGTGTGCATCACCTGACCAGAGGTGAGAGGTGATTTTTTTATATATGTATATATTAATAAAAGCTTTAGTAAGATACAATTCACATACCGTACAGTTCACCCATTTAAAATGTACAAGTCACTAGTTTTTAGTATGTTCATAGAGTTGCACCACCATCATCACAGTCAATTTTAGAACATTTTCATCACCCCCAAAAGAAGCCTTATACCCATGGGGCATATGGAACAGAACAACCAAGAACTCCATGCACTGAACCTTGTGTTAGCATTCTCTCTCTATCTCATGTGGCTGCATATCTTTTTCCTTTTATTTTCTTTCTTTTTGGTCACTGACTAAATAAACTGTATAAATTTAAAATGAAATGGTCTGGAGGGAAGTGATTCAAATTTTTTTGTAATCTTGAAATCACTTCCCATTTCTCTCCCTCAGAGCCCTAAGCAGCCACCAATCTACTATCTTTCTCTATAGATTTGCTTGTTCTGGACATTTTAGATAAATGGAATCATACAATATGTGGTCCTTTGTGACTGCCATCTTTTACTTAGCATAATGTTTTCTAGGTTCATCCATATTGTCGCATGAATCAGTACTTTATTCCTCTTTTTTAAAGTTTGTATTTTATGGCCCAATAGTATTCCATTGTATGGATATGTCACATTTTTTAATCCATTCATCAGTTGATGGACATTCAGGTTATTTACACTTTTAGGTTATTATCAATAATACTGTTATGACCATTTGTATACAAGTTTTTGTGTGGACATACGTTTTCATTCCTCTTGGGTATACAGCTAGCAGTGGAATTCCTGGTCATATAGTAACTCCATTTATTTAACCTTTTGAGGAACTGCCAGACTATTTTCCAAAGCAGCTGCATCATTTGGGAATTGAATTTTAAAATCGTAATGAATTTCTATTCTTGGAAAGAATCTCTGATCTTTAACCATTATATGATGAACATAAATGATTGACAAATAACTTGTGTTTATTGCCAAATACTCATTTTATACATCTAATTTGACATAATCTTCCCAGTTCATTTCCTTTTAATGGTGTGAATTACGGCTAAATTAACTTGATAAACATATTCAAAGGCTATTTAAACCTATTAAAAGTTTCCTTCTTATAATGTTGTCACTGACCAATGTATTTTTGGGAAGGAGGTTTTTTGGAATTGGCTTCAGAGCTCAACCAAGCTACCTTATTTTGTATTTCCCCAAATCTTTGTATTTAAGGGTAGATTTTATTTCCTTTGGAGGAAAAAAAAAAAAAGAGAAAGAGACCTGAAGTCATTCAGAGCAGAGTTTAAAGTAAAATAAATTGAGTAATGCTATATTTGGTTAAAAATGAAGTAGGAGTTGTGGCTCACACCTGGAATCCTAGCACTTTGGGAGGCCAAGGCAGGAGGATTGCTTGAGCCCAGGCATTCAAAACCAGCATGAGCAAGATAGTGAGACACCATCTCTATAAAAAAAATTTTTTAAAAATTAGCCAGGCATCGTGGCACACACCTATAGTCCCAGCTACTGGGGAGGTCGAGGCAGGAAGATCCCCTGAGCCCAGGAGTTTGAAAGGTTGTGGTGAGCTATGATCACACCACTGCACTCTAACCTGGGCAATAGAGAGAGTCTGTCTCAAAGGAAAGGAAAAAGAAGGATGATTATTAAAGTAATAAAAAATGATTTGTTGTGTGGCTTATAAAATAAGTGTGAAAGCAGTTAAAAAGAGGCTTTCCTAGAAATGTTTTGGACAACAGGAGCTCCTCAGTGATGACTTTGAAGGACTTACTTGTAAATGCATTTTTTTTTTATTGAGACAGAGCCTCACTGTGTCGCCCTGGGTAGAGTGCAGTGGAGTCGTCATAGCTCGCTGTAACCTCAAACTCCTGGGCTCAAATGATCCTCCCACCTCAGCCTCCCAAGTAGCTGGGACTATAGGCATGCACCATGATGTTGGGCTAATTTTAGTAGGACAGGGTTTCACTCTTGCTCAAGCTGGTCTCAAACTCCTGAGCTCCAACAGTCCTCCCTCCTCAGCCTCCCAGAGTGCTAGGATTACAAGTTTGAACCACTGTACCCGGCCTCATATTTATTTTTTAAACATCTCATTCTTTTAATCATGCTTCCATCTGCTACCTGAAAGATGTGTCTTATCACCCCATAACATTCGTACTTAGTATTCTTCAAAGTATTTCAAGAAGCCATTTTATCTTAATACCTGGTATTGGTGTTCAAAGCCATTAAATTACCTGACCTAGGAGAATTCTTTAGATTTAGATTTATAATATAACTGCTTTACTTTAAATCTACTTTAGATTTATAATATAACTGCTCCATTTGTCCTGTGCTCAGGAATTCCTATTAGTGCAGTTCAACTTCAGTTTGTCAGTGGTGTTGTCTTTGTGTATGATTTTTTTTTTGTCTTTTTTTTTTTTTAACTGAGTAAATTTTTCTCTTGTTTAACCATTCCATTAGGTATATGCCCTCTTAAAAAGTGAAAATAACTTAAATTTTAAGGATGTGAAAATAAAGAATTCCAAAATTCTTAATCTTTTGTTCTCAGTGACATTGCCTTACTGGAAGAAGAATTGAAGAAACTCATTGAAGCTCTGATTGAGAATTTTCTTGAGCCCAGTAAGAATGGACTGACCTGGCGTTCTGTTTAGGGGTACACCAGTAGGTCACGACTTTGTATTGGCATATGGAACAGAACAACCAAGAACTCCACGCATTGAACCTTGTGTTAGTATTCTCTATCTCATCTGGCCAAGTATCTTTTTCCTTTTATTTTCTTTGTTTTTTGTCCGCTGACTAAACAAACTGTATAAATTTAAAACGACGTGGTCTGGAGGGAAATGATTGAGTTTTTTTCATAATCGTGAACAAAAGTTAGTACATTAAAAATAGTAGAGTAACATGTTCTTCCTTTAACAGAAACATAACAATACAAAAGGAAGTTTTCTTATTAAAGTGTGATTAAGCCTAGTTCCATATATTGTTATTGTGTATAGCATGGTAAAAGAAAAAGGCAGATAAATGTTATGTAACTATAGGGTTAGTTAAGGAAATTAATCCATAAAATTGGCAAGAAAATGGTACTGTTCCTAGATCATTATAGAAAAGTGTCACTGTTACATTACAGGCATTAATTTACAAATTAGAATATTTGAAATAGGATATTTAGCATTTCTAGTTTAGAACAGATGTTACAATATGTGGTTTCGGCACCTCTGTTTCAGGTGCCCTTGGTGCAGTGTAAATTTACTATATGTATTTAAAATTCCGAAGTTTACTGAACATAAAACAATAGTGGCAAAACTCCTATTGGCTTTGTTCTTGTTAAATTTCTCAGTGCCTTCTCAGGGTCTGGGATGAACTGAAAGTGTTCCTGCATTGAATATAATTAAAGAAGATAGTTAAGGAAATTTTCAGATAGTTGAGGAAAATCTTCCAAACTATATAGGTGCTTCCTCTATATCAAATGAGCTTGCTGATTTAAAAATCTTATGAATGTAAACAAAGATTTTAATAAAAACAGGCTTAATGTAACTGTAGTTAAGGATCTTCATGTTAGAATTGTGTCAGTTATCATAACCTTTAAAGAAAAAAATCTTAACTGAGAAAGGAGCTCTGAATTTATTTGGCAGTCTAACTTTTGAATTACATTTTTGTAAGTATATTTATTCCTTTATCTTATGAAGTAATGTTAATTTCATAAAGAAATAAGATCCAGATTTTAAGTATTATGAAACACGAAAACTACAAGTTTTAAAACAAAAGTCCAGTTTATTCTAACATCTTCTGTAGAATTTCTGATCACATGGGTACTATTAATATTTATCTTTTTTAATGCGGAAAAAAATTTTTTCAGGAAGTCACTCATGGTTGATTCTGTGGTCTTCTGAAAAGATTTAATAGAAAAATGCTGTTTAATCTTCTTAAAGTGTACCTTGTCCTATATAGTTCTCAGAATACACATATGTTATAGTTAGAGGTAACAATAAAAAGGCTGTGGGTGTAATCATACTAAATAAATTGCCTACAGGAGACAGCACTGGTATTACAGAATTTATTTCCTAAAAAAGTAATAATAATACAAAGTTTGAACTGATTAGAATGTTCATTAAATCATGGTTTGGTTCGTTGCAGCTCTCAGCTGACATTTGGTTGAGCCCATATAATCCAAACACAATTTTCAAATTATTGTATTGCCACTATTGTTAATTTGTTCTTTCCTTTCTTTCTTATAGCTGGATCTTGTATGACTATAGATAATAGGTAGCTAAATGTAGAGCACCATTTTTCTGAATGAGTTTGTTTCCAAAGGATTTGCACTGGAGAAGAAATGTGTAGAATTTTTTGTGTTAAAAATGTGTAAAACATTTTTTGTTTTATTTGCCTTTAGGAATGTAGATTGTAACTTAGGAAATGGCGTATATTCTACAAAGTGGTATAAACAATATTGTATATATAAAAAAAGTGTATATTTGGTTCTCGTATCTGTGTTTCAGTGACTGACGAAGAAAAATGAAGCTAAAATGACATGACAGCCCATTCATAGTTACTAAAGCCATGTCATGGTTGTCATTCTATTAGGAAGAGAATAGTTTTATTTGCATGCTTTAATATAATGAAACATTTAAGTCATCTTAGTCAAAGTGAAAAGTTACTGAAGTTTGGATCTTACCTCAAAAATGTAAAAGTCCAAAGTTAAAATTAACAAAATTTTACAAATGTTCCCAAAGTGTGTAGATTTAGGGAATTACTTGATTCTAGCAAGCTCTCAAGGCTGAGCATATTTAACATGAAGCTGACATAGTGGGTGCACATTTGCCCAACAGGAAAAATTCAGTCATACCCCAAGCAAGCCAAGAGAAACAGAAGTGCTGGCCTTTGGAGCACTGCATTGTTTATCTTTTTCTTTTTGAACAATATCATGGAAATGAATATATTCTCATTGAGCATGTAAATCAAAACTGGAGTCTTCTAGAGCTTTGGGGGAAAGGGAAGAATTAGTGAGGCAAGATCAAAGCATAAATTGGAAGTAAATAGTAGAAATAAACAATATAAAGGTCAATAAGGCAGCACAGGAAATGCTTCTCATGAAGGGCAAACTTAAAAGTAGGGAATAAACTGGCTGCAAGTTGTTTACTTGTGTTTACTTGTTATGATGGATAGTGAACCTATTGTTTTCCTTTATTAGTGATCACTAAAAACAGCCCAAGTTTTAGGAGGTGAGGAAAAGTACCCCTCTTACAGATTCAATCCCTGCTAGGATATTGTGTTAGAATCACGTGAGAACTTGGGAGGAGACAGAGCAGAAATAAAAAAGAATAAAATGTAGATTGGAAAATAAGACCTCTGAGAAATGTTCTGGAAATTAAGATCATTTAACCCTGGAGAGGAGAAAGCTTCTGAGATAGTTTACTAAGCCTTAAGTTATTAACTGAGGCTTTTATTGAGGGACTCAAAGAAGTACTATACCATACTGTTCTCCATCTGTAATGAGGACAGAACCAGCAGGAATAAGGATCTTAAAAAAGAAAAATAAATAAATAAATAAAAGGACAGCATGAAAAGTGTAAGTTAAGATTTAAGAACATCTTGGGGAGTAATCATCATGTCTTCTATTTGAAATCAGGAATAAAAATTTTAAATATTAGGGGATATACAAATGTCATAAAAATTATTAAAAGTAACATTTGGGTTCTTTCACTCCATATCTAGAAGAATTTAGCTCACAAAATAATTTTTGTATATGTTGAGTAGTAGATGTGTAGGTGCAATGAATAAAGACGTGCTTGGATGTTATTTTTAATTAACCTGGCAAATTAAGCGAGACTCGAACACAGTTTTGTTCATCTTAAAGAATGTAAAGCATTGTAGGTTATTTGAGGTTTTTGTTCTAAATATGAAGTATTATTATTTGGATGTAGTAACTTCAGCAGACAGAGAGGTTCTAGGAGATTGGATGCTTTGGTATATCTCCATATAGGAAACAGATCTTCCGTTCCTTAAGCAGGTTGCTTCTGGAATTGATGCAACAGAGATGTTAGCTGGAGTTTAATGGATAAATTGTTCTATGAACTGCTGCTATTGGTATTTCTTTCACATGTTTTCCATTGATGTTTGTGATGCTTGAAAAATCCAAATTATGCTTGGATAAATTTAATTTTATGCCTTTTTCTCTCCATCTCCCTGTTTCCCTAAATACCCTTCCACATTTTGTTACTGTGAAGAGCTATTACCCTATTACCTCACCAATAAGAAACTTAACTGTATTCATTCAGAATGCTTTAAACTTACTCATAAACTGCATTCGTTTATGGACTTTTGGTTAGTTTGTTATTAATGTCAGAATATTTAAGGCTTATTGTAAAAAGGAATTTTAAATCTATTTCATAATTTGTTTTGGTCTCTCTGGATACTATTATATGTTAATATATTATGGCCTTTTACAATTCACTTGTTTTCTGAGATTGCTCTGGAAACTAATGAGGAAAGAGTCATACTAACCAAAATGAATGGTCAGTTGATCTATTAATAGCATTTTATTTCAGGGTTCCTTGTACTTGGGACAGCCAAAGCACAAGATTTCAGGAAATCTTTTTCACATTTATTCCTTAAAGCATCTTACCATAATCCATAAGAAGTCTAAACAGAAAGAAAAGAATTGCTCACTGTCCGACTGTTTACACAACATGACTTTAGTTCTAGTTAGAAACAAAGTCAGTGTTGACTACTGGTTCCCTTAAAATGTTCACTATACTGTTACATTCATTAAGCTATCTTTCCTCTTTGTTAATTCAGGACTATGTACTTTAAAAAGAGAACCTACAAGAATGTGTAAAGTGACCAAGAGATGGTTAAAGTGACGTATCTAGAGTTTGCTTCTCAAATTTCTCCACCAGCACAACCCTAAACAGAGGAGCATGAAGGAAGAAGAAGGGGTTCTGAGAGCAAAATCAGAAGCAGCCTACCACTGACATGAAATGCTGTGTTCTGTCTTTAAAATGTAAGTGTGTTTTGCATTCTCCATAATAAAACTGTGTTAAAATACAGATGATCTCTTCAGTCCTCACTGAAACAGATGCTGCCAAAAAGGAGCACTGTGGTTATCACATGGCTGCTCAGTTTTCTCCCCCAACACCCCTACCCTCAATTGTTGCATATCCCTGGGGAATACACACTGGCTCTAGTGTGAGAAATAGAAACGTAGAACATATCTGGACTATTCCCTGCTCTTTAGACTCTGACCTTCTAAAGGAGTGATGCCGATTTAAACTGGCCTGAAACAGTTCTGTTACCATTGAACCTCATAACAGTAGTGTGAGGTGTTTGTTGGCCAGTTTTCTTTAATTCACCGGCGCTCCTTGATGAAGGAGGAGCCCCCAACGATCAGCTCCCTGAGAGCAGGGATCATAATTTTTCATATCCACAACACCTAGTTCAGTACCTGTTATAGAGTGTTTAATTGGTGATGATAGTAATTAAGGGATTTTATATTAAAGAAGCAAATAATCTAAGGAACAATCAAAAAATTAATTTTCTAATTCAGCTTTTTGAATGACTCCTGTTACTGAAATTTATAATGCAATGTTTATGAAGCACACACACCCTTAAATACTCAGTTTCTTTGGAGAAAGCAAAGCATATTTCTATGTGGAAATTGTATATAATGGCTAGTATTTTACACTCAAAGCAAGGTGTTGGCCCAGAAGACTAAGAAATAATGTCTAAGTAGACTTAATATCGCTAGTCTAAGTGTCATTTTGAGCCTACTAGCACTACCTTCCAAGTGAATCACAACAAATTCAATACTAGTTGGTATATTTTTGTCCAATATTGTGATGTATTATGTCTTACAAGAGCCACTCAAGCAAGAATTTGCATCTACATATGGTGAGGCCTTATTGTAGGCTAGAATAAACTCTTTGTTGTGATAAACTATATGCAGTTACGAATGAATTATTTTTCTGACTAAAGTGTGTAGAAGTAGTTCAAAATTGTGCCCTTGTTTTAACAGTTTGTCAACCTCTTCTCATTTTTCCCTACAAAAACACCAGGGTGTATTATAAGTACTGCCTGTAAGAATTTGCACTTTATGTATTTGTGTGTGGATTTCTTGTGGTTTTAGCCAAATGAAGTGTTATCAGTAATAAACAGGTCTATTCATAGGGATGTGTCTCTGTGTAATTTTTATCTTAGATACTGTGGAGTTCATAAAGTTTGCTATCCAAACTGAAAATGTTTTTGAAATATATGCATGACATACCCTAGAATCTACTTTGAGTCTAAATGAATATTCTGGCCTGGTGCTCAGTAAATATTTCTTGACCGATTCATCAGAAGTTCCAGAAGTAAGAGCTAATATTAAAGTTCTTTCTGTCTTACTTTTCTTTTTGTCTCCTTCAGTTGACCTAAGTTGTTTGCTCATGTTAGCACCAGCTGCTATAATAAGATGGAAAAGTTAAAACTTTGGAAATCCCTTAAAGTAATAACTACAGATCTATGCTGCAGTAGTGGTGATGGAGTGAGTTTCCAAGGGTTCTTATGACTCTGTGGTCCTGCCCTCCATCGCCTGCCTCTCCCCTGATAAGGCTCAAAGGGAAGGAATGTTCTACGAGGTCCTTTTATCACCTTCCACATGGAATATTCTGAGATCAGGCTGACCCATCCTTAACCCCTTCCCCTATTTTATTCTTTATAGAACATAAACAAGTAAACAAATTAGTAGTATTATCTGTCTTCCTGAGTGTAGCTTTTCATTACTGTACCACTGCCTAGAACACTGAATGGCACATAGTAGGGTGCCCCATAAATATTTTACGAATGAATGAACCCATCTTATGTTTCTTCTTACAGAATAAAAACTAAATCCTTGATTCTGGATACGCACAGAGTTAAACGTGATGAGAAATAAGCAGTAGAGATACTATCTGCTTTAGGGGCTTCTTGCTGCCGCTGGGTCATCTCTACCCACAACACACTTCCTGCTGAAGTCCCAAGCTCAACGTTTTCTTCCTACTTTTCTTCCTTACTGTCCCAGTATCTTCCTGGTTTGAAACCTCCTAATCATCTTTGATTTCTCCTGCCACTGGGTATGTGCTATTTGATGAGTTCTTTAAATTAACAGTCTGTGAAGGTAGAGGGCAAGGCCATCGGCTTGAGACCCACCTAAAGAGTCCAAGCAGCTAACTTAACCTAAAATAATAGATTGTTATCACCTTTGAGTGATTATTATCATTCAAAGGAGAAGAGTTTATTTGTATATAGATGGAAAAGTCTTGGAGGGAGGATTATAATAAAAATTTGTTATTCACTGTCCTTTGTCCCTGTCCTCCCTAAACTAGCACTTCCTCATTTCCGAAAGCAACGTGACCATTCTTCTGTTTATCTTTATTTCCCTCTCTCTACCTCCTAATGATTAAGTGGCCCAACCTTGCTCATAATTTGCATAATTAAATCTTTGACCTTTATCCCTCTGCTCCATTCATTCATTTTATAAATATTTATTGACCTGGAAAGGGGAAGCAAGGGCACTCCAGAAGTCTAAAAAATAGGAAAAAAGACCTAACCAAGCCAGGTGTGGTGGCTCATGCCTGTAATCCTAGCACTTTGGGAGGCCAGCACAGGGAGATTGCTTGAGGCCAGGAGTTTGAGACCAGCCTGAGCAAGAGTGAGACCCCATCTCTACAAAAAATAGAAAAATTAGCCAGGGGTGGTGACACGCCTGTAGTCCCATTTCCTTCTCCCTCAGTCCCTGCCCCTCGCCCCAGTCTAAATATGCATAATTCTGCTGCTGTTCTTTGTATGATCCGTTGTGGGTCCCCTTCACTTCCTCATCACCCTACTATGGGCAGTTTGTTTTCAAAAAGCTGGGTCCAGAAATTTGATATAATACCCTAGGAGTGGTGGTACCAGCCAGGAGTAGAGAAAGGGGATTTCTACCTGACATGAGGGGCAGAGTAACAGACTAGACAGAGGGGGCTTGGGCTGCCACACACTGCTTGACTCCTCTTTGCTTTGCCAATAACTCCTCCTTTTACCCTCGACTCAAGCATCACCCCTTCCAAAAGCCCTTCCTGTCTGTCACCCCAACCAAGCTGGCGGGGCCCTGCCTCTGCTTCTCCCTTTTGACAGCTCTGCTGCAGCACTTCCCAGGCCATACTGAAATGATCTGCTCGTGTGTCAGACTGGACTCCCCAGCCAACTGTGGGCTCCCTGAGGGCTGGGATTGGCTGACTCTGCAGTACCTCTGGTGCCCAGAACCAAGCCAAGCATATAATGAACACTCAGCTGAAAAAAAAAAAAAAACGTTGAATTTGAACTGAGTTTTTAAGGGCAAGTAGGCTATGAATAAACAGCAGGGCAAGGAGGGGCACATGGTATACAAATAAATTCAACTCCAAGCAAAGGGACTATTTGAGAGAAGCTTGGGAAACAGGAGTACCTGAGACCTGCTAGACGGCTTCCAGCCAGGCTTTGGCTAAGCTGAGCTAAATAAGGAGAGCTGGAGTGGGGGCAGATGGCTCACTCACAGGGATGTTGGCAGGAGGCCTCAGTTCCTCAGCACATGGGCCTCCATAGGGTTGCTTGGGTGTTCTCATGACAGGGCAGCTGGCTTCCTCCAGAGCGAGGGATCCAAGGAAAGAGCAAAGCAAAAGCCACAGTGTCTTTTTACGACCTAGCCTGGGAAGTCACACACTGTCATTTCTGCAAAATTCTGTGGTCACACATACCAATCCTGGTGCAGTGTGGAAGGGACTGCATACGGCGTGAATACCAGGAGGTGACGATCACTGAGGCCATCCTGGAGACGGGTTACCACACAGGGAAAGAGTAGATGACCAACTTTAAACCCGTCATATTTGAGACACCTGAGAGACATCTGAGTGCAAATGTCAAAGCAGGCAGTTAGAAATACGAGTCTGGAGCTCAGAAGAGAAGTCTGAGCTAGAGATATAAATTCAGAAGTTATCAACATACCGAAGTATTTAAAGCCATGGAAACGAGTATGATCACCTAATGAGAATGTGGAGAAGATAGAGAGCCTTAGCCTTTTTGGAACTCCAGCATTTACTCTTTACTTTTAAATTTAAAGTTATAATTTAATTTTTTACAATGAAAACTTTAAAATAAAATTAGAGGGAAGGATACAACACTCATGTACTCACCACCTAGAACAACAAATATCAGCACTGTTTCGCATTTGTCTCATATATTTTCCTTCCCTTTTAACATCCTCCCTATTCAATTTTGTGCCTTGACTCCTATATTGGTTAGATTTCTTTTAATGGGTTAGCTTTTGCTGAATAACAAACTATCCCAAGACTTAGTGGTAAAACAGCAAGTATTTGTATAGCTCACAATTCTGCAAGTCAACAATTTGTGCTGAGCTCAGATGAGTTGTGCATCTGGTCTCGGCTGTGTTTGATCCTTCGTGGATCTGAGGTCAGCTGCTAAATCGGCTGGGTGCTGGATAATCTACAATAGCTTCTGTTGGGATGGCTCATTTCTATTCCCTGTGGTCTCTTGTCCTCCAGCAGTCTAGCTTGGGTTTATTCGTATGAGAAGCTGGACAGAATTTCAAGAGAAAAAGCTGAGACATTCAGGGCATTTTGAGGCTTAGGCATAGAATTCTTATCATCCCTCTGCTGCGTTCCACTGGCCAGAAATGTCACAAGGCCGGTTCAGATTTAAGGGGATGAGAAATAGTCTCCATCTCTTGTTGGGAGATGCTGCAAAGTCACAACTCAAAGAGTGTGGCTTCAGGGAGGATTAAAGGATTGTGGCCATTTTTGTAACCTGTCAGTTTACTCTCTGACCATAATTATTCACATTCCTCCCATGGGAAAAATATGCTTACCACCATTCCAGGACCCTCAAACATCTCTTGCAATTATCAGGCTTAAAGCAAGTTGTCAGGCTTGAAATCTAAGATCTCATGATCTGCATCAGGTTTGTATGTGAGTTGATGGATGTTGTTCTTCCTGATCTTAATAGCCATGAATTAAAAAAACAAGTTATTTGCTGCCCACACATCTAGTATACAATGAAACAGGCAGGATGACCTCAATAGAACCTGCCATTCAAAGAAAAAGCAAGAATGAGAGGCACATAGCAGTTCTGAACTCCAGCTGGGCAAAAGTTTACAAGTCCCCCTATCCTGGCACAGGATATATTCCTTGCTCAGGCCTAGGCTCCCTACTCCCTTGATCTCTGTGGCTCTTGACTCCACCCTCTGAAACATCCTTCCTTGTCTGTCACCTTCCTTGGCTACTTCTGAAGATGTGGCCCCCAATAGCTGAGCAGCAATTTGAATAATTTCAGTCCCTTTTAGTCCAGGGTGGTGGTATTTTCACATGTACAACTCATTTAAAAATTTTATAGACTTTCTATGTATCTCATTATAGTCCATTCCATACTCCAAATGACACATTCACAATTGTTTTTGTGACATCTCTCTCAATTTTATCACTGCTATTTTGGAATTGGGCTTATGTGGGATATCACTCTTAAGATATTAAGAAGTCCTTTTGTCTAGGAGTCTACTAGACATCACTTGATTCTTGTAGAGGTCTTTATAAAGTGCCACCATAAAACACAGATTACCATTTTTCCAGCCTCTAACAACAATTTCCCCACCATTTTTCCAGACTTCACTATATTTGCTTGCCATTTTCCTAATGTCCAACCACCCACGATCTCAAAGCCAATGCCACAAATTTTAGGGTTTTGTTAAAGGTAGCATCTCACTTTCAGACACCAATTTCTTTATCAGTCAACTTTTACTGCAAAACAAACTACCCCAAAGCTTAGTGGCTTAAAACAGTAACTATTTATATATCTCACAGTTGTGTGAATTGGCAGTTTTGACTGAGGTCAGTTGGGTGTTTCTTCTGGTCTTAGATGAGTTCATTTATCTGCAGGTGGTCAGCTTCCCAGTTGACCGGGTGTTGGTTAGTTTAGGATGCCCTCAGCTGGAACTCTGCCCCACATGGCCTCTCATATTCCAGCAGTCCAGCCCAGGCTTGTTCACACGGGTGCCTGGGCAGGGTTCTGAAAAAGCCAAATCACACAAGGCCTCTTGAGATGTAGGCTCAGAATTAGCACACTGCCCCTGCTGTTGTAATTTATTGGCCAAAGAAAGTCATAAGGACTTCCCAGATTCAAGTGGGAGATACAAAACCATACAGCAAAGGATGTGGATACAGAGAGGAATGAGGATCATGGCTATTTTTATACTCTACCATACCTCCTCAGAGGCCACCCTTATGAAGTTGGTGGGCATCCTTCCCTTCTAAATTTTCATATTTACGTGACATACATATACATCAAAACATGTATAGTATTTTTTCCTGTGGGTTTTGTTTTTAAACAAACTATTTCACATATACTACAGAATTTGTGTAGTATAAATATAAGGTATAGAGAATAAAATCGTTTTGTACCTAACACCCAGGGAAAGAAACGCAGTTTTACCAATACATTTTAAACTCCCTGTGGGTCCCTCCTAACCTAACATTCAATTCTTATCTGGACTATGCAGCTCTTCCTGTCTGGCCTCCAGGCTTACCCTCCTCCAGTCAGCTCTGCCTGCTGTGGCCAGCATGATCTTGAAAAACAAAAATCTAATCACATCGTCACTCTGCTTAAAACTGTTCAGTTGTTTCCCATTGACCGTAGGATAAAATCCAAATTCATTAATAGAGTAGGTCATTCACCATCTGGCTCCTGTTTACACATCATGCCTCGTTTTTACCATTCCTCCCTCAGTGAGCCGTGCTTTCTGTCAAAACAGGTCATTTGAGTTTTTGCCAAAGAAAAGTGGCTTCCATAACTCTGTGCATTTCCGTCTTCAGAGCATGTTTCACTCTTGTAATTGGCTGTTTGCTTGTCTGTCTCCACTACTTAACTATAAAGGTGCTGAGGATGGAGACCCATCTGACCTCCACTGTGTCCCCTTGGGGACCAAGCACAGCAACTGGCACCACAGATGCTCCGTAATGGTTGAATGAATGTATGGATGCTAGACTCTGAGGACAAAGAGAAGCTCTACAAAATCTAAGTAAAGAACAAATATATTCAATTAATACACTGATCTCTTCGCTAAGCCAACAGCAAATGTGTGATAAAGATGGTAGATTTGAGTTGGCTTCTAAGTTCCACCAGGGGGCACTATGAAAATGCCTCAGATTCTCTTTTAAAAAATCACATTATTTCCTTGGAAAGACCCTACCTACTTTGAATGGAAATGTGATTTTCAAAGGTGGTGGTGGTGGTTTTGTTTTGTGTTTTAATAAGCTCCCCATTCTGTCCACTGGAGAGAGCTGTATCGGAACCACCTGTGGGTCTGAAGGGCTGAGTAACTCCTGTTGGTGTCCACTTTGTGCCTAGTGTGGTTCTTCAATTTGGAATCATCGCAAGAACATTCCCAAACATGAGTTCATTTATCTTCCACATCGACAGCTGGAGCCAGGAGAGGGACTGTCATTATTTCCATCTTAAAGATGATAATTCTAACAGTCGAAGAAGTTAAGTAATTTTCCTAAGGAATCACAGCTGGTAAATACCTAAGCAAGGACTTGAATCGGTGTCTTCCGAATCCAAATGTTTTTGTTCACTGAAAATATATTGAGTTCCTGGCTCTGTAAGAGATGACAGGGATACAAAGACACACCCTCCAATTTAGTGTCAGAAGCAAAGTCTGTCAAAGCTGGAAGGAACTTTGAAAATCAGCTAATGGAGTATTTTCAACCCATACATGCATAAGAATCACCTCGAGAGCTTCTTAAAAATGCAGATTCCAGGACTTTGCCTGCCCTCCCTTACATTCTGATTCAATGAATCTGAGTGGGGCCCTGGAATCTGAATTTTTCATAAGAACATCCACCTCCTTCCCCACACCCCGCCCCCTGCGTGATTCCGATGCAAATAGACTATGGACACACTGAGAAACATTGATCCATTGGTTTAATACCTTCATAATATAAAGGAGAACACTGAGGAGAAGTGAGCAGAAATGAGTACCCAAGAAACTCTCCTTGAATGTAGAAGGGTGGCTGACCCAGGAACTGATAATGAGCAACCTGAAGTAATGATGCAATGGAAAAGCATGCAACTGAGAGCCGGAGACTCTGGGTTCAGTTTCAGGCTTTACCGTCTTGCATCTGAGCCATTTTGTAAGTGAGTCACACTTACTTGTAAGGGCCATTCAGACTTAACACTGGGCTGGCTAAAGGGAAGCCATCTTGCTTCCAGTATGCTTCGGTTTGTTCTGTCTTAAAGTTTAGAGTTAACCTGCTGTTTACTTACACAGCTGCCTGGCACAAGGTTAGGAAAGGACCCTGAGGAAAAACACATCAAGAGTCTATGGATGTGCTCGCCTCGGCAGCACATATACTAAAATTGGAATGATACAGAGAAGATTAGCATGGTCCCTGAGCAAGGATGACACGCAAATTCATGAAGCGTTCCATATTTTTTTAAATAAAAAAAATAAATAAGCAAAAAAAAAAAAAAAGTCTATGGAATAGGTCAGCCACAGACTGCTAATAACAAGATCCACCAGACAACCTATTGTTTGCTGATAACCAACAAGCAAGTCATGATGACTTGTACAAACCTTGCTTTCGGCCACCAACCCCCTTTACCTCTTCCCTTTATAAGTTGCTCCGTAAACAGAGGAGATGAGATGGTCTTTAAGACAACAGTCTGCCATTTCCTCAGGCTGCCAGCACTTGAATAAACCACCTTCCTTCACCAACACTCGCGTCTCGTGTTTGGTTCTCAGGTGGCAGGCAGCTAACCTGTGTTAAGCAACAACTTCACCTCAATGTTTTCTCCACTGTAAAATGCAGAAGGACAATACACACTGCATAGGCTTATATAGTGAGGAAAAAGGAGATAGATGTTATAAAAGATTTGGCAGAGAACTGGTGCATAGAGGACCCTTGATAAAGAGATTGATGGGATGTTTTGATAGCTCTTTCTACTTCGTTGATTTTATCTTTCAAATGAGTACCTATGATTGCCAGGCACTCTGCTAGGCACAGTCTTGCCTACATGAAGCATATAATCTAGCAGAGCAGATAGCCATTAAGCACATAAATAAGAACTTATAATTGTTATAAATGCCACCAAAGGAAAATATAGGGTGTGCTTTGAGTAATATGGAGACTCAAACAGTCTGCAGACAAATAAAATGTCTTTGAGGAAATGACTCAAAGGATGAGAAGGAGTTAGTCATGAATCGGAAAGAGCTTGGCAAGGGCAAGAACTGAAAAGGCCAAGGCCAGCATCGCTGGAGCACAGTGATCGGGGAGAATGGCACAAGCCAAAGCTAAGGATGATGATGATTATTTCTGGAGAAGCCTTTCTCTTTTCCTGCCTTGATAGGTATTGGAAACTCTTGTTCTTTTCCTCTTATTTCTACCTCAATTTTCTTTCCATTCATGCACTAAAAAGCCTAATTATAGTAATGTTTCCTTAAAGCTAAGATACATTTTTCACTTTTTTGACATTCAGAAATAGGGATGATCTAATAATACAGAATCTAAAAAAAAAAAAACAAAACCCAACTTACTAAATACCAAACAGGAATGTAAGTTGACCCTTCGCAAACTTAGCCATGCTTGGAAAATATCCACTGTAATATCACATAATTATTTGTATTTGTAGCATCATTTAGTTAAATTTTAGTTTGGTTTTAGTTAAACTTGGAACCTGCTGTTACTTAAGGTAACTTCGAAAATTCCTCTCTAACGCAAAATTAGAACAAAATGTTATAGAGTAGGAAATTCTGGTTGTGGGGAAGATAAAACAGACACATTCTACCCTGTCTTGCCCACTGAATGCAGCTGTAAATCCCAGACAGAATGCATGGAGCAGGCATTTAAGGACTCTGTCCTCCTGCCACTTGGCCCTGGATGCATGCAGTCATAAGAAGTACATAGCAGAGTAGGGTAACTGAAACCTTAGGTTTCTGACCACTAAGACTCTAAGCGAGGTGTTATAAAATGCTCCAAGAAGTAAGGGTGAACACTGTTGAAGTGAATGGAAAGGTAGAATGTATCAAGAAAGAAACAGAAGATACAAAGAGAAACCAAATGGAACTGTTAGAACTGAGAGTATACTAACCAAAATAAAAAACTCATGGATGGACTCATTAGCAGAATAGGAAAGAGAAAACAGATCTATAGAAATTATCTAATCTGAACGAGAAAAAAAATATTTTTAAAAAAGTGAACAGAGCCTTAGGGACCTGTGAGGCAATATTAAATTCATATCTTTGGAATTCCAGAAGAAGAGAAAAAAGAATTATTTAAAGAAATAATATATGAACATATCCCAAATTTGACAAAAGACATAAACCTACAGAATCAAGAAGTTCAGTGAACCCCAGACAGGATAAACTTAAAGAAATCCATGCCTACCTACATCATATTCAAACTGCTAAAAAATAAAGACAAAGAAAATAAACCTTGGAACCAGCCAGAGAAAAATGACACATCACTTATAGGAGAACAATGATTCAAATAACTGTGGATTTCTCATCAGAAACCATGGAGACCAGCACATTTTTAAAGTGCTAAAAGAAAAGAACTGTCAACCCAGAATTCTACATCCAGTAAAAATATACTTGAAGATAAAAGATAAATAAATAAAGACATTGTCAGATGAAAGAAAATTAAGAGAATTCATTGCCAGCAGACTTGCTCTAAAAGATTTGCTAAAGAAATTGAATCAATAATCAAAAAACTTCCCACAAAGGAAAGGTCAGGCTTAAACGGCTTTAATGGTGAATTCCTCCAAATGTTAAAGAAGAATTAACTCCAATCTCTGACAAACTCTTCCCAAACATAGAAAAGGAAGGAACACTTCCCAACTCATTCTATGAGATCAGTATGGTTCTCATATGAAAACCAAAGATAGCACAAGAAAAGAAAACTGCAGACCAACATCTCTTATGAATATAGATGCAAAAATACTCAACAAAAGATTAGCAAACCAAATACAGATCACTTATGAACAAGATTATACATCATGACCAAGTGGGATTTTATATGTTGAACCAACTCACATTTAAGGAATGTGAGTTGGTTCAACATACAAAAATCAATCAGGGCCAGGCGCGGTGGCTCACGCCTGTAATCCTAGCACTCTGGGAGGCCGAGGCGCGTGGATTGCTCAAGGTCAGGAGTTCGAGACCAGCCTGAGCAAGAGCAAGACCCCGTCTATACCAAAAAATAGAAAGAAATGATCTGGACAACTAAAAATATATATATAGAAAAAATTAGCCGGGCATGGTGGCACATGCCTGTAGTCCCAGCTACGCGGGAGGCTGAGGCAAGAGGATTGCTTGAGCCCAGGAGTTTGAGGTTGCTGTGAGCTAGGCTGACGCCACGGCACTCTAGCCTGGGCAACAGAGCCAGACTCTGTCTCAAAAAAAAAAAAAAAAAATCAATCAGTATAACATACCATATTAAGAAATTAAGAGTCAGCTGGATGCTAAGGCTAGCACTCTGGGAGGCCAAGGTGGGAGGATCGCTTGAGCTCAGAAGTTTGAGATCAGCCTGAGCAAGAGCAAGACCCCCATATCTACTTAACAAAAAAAAAATAGGAAAACTTAGCTGTCTCTACTAAAAATAGAAAAAATTAGCTGGGCATGGTGGGCATGTACCTGTAGTCCCAGCTACCTGTGAGGCTGAGGCAGGAGGATCGCTTGAGCCCAGGAGTTTGAGGTTGCTGTGAGGTGGGCTGGCGCCATGGCACTCCAGCCCTGGCAACAGAGTGAGACTCTAACTAAAAAAAAACATACAGGCCAGGCGTGGTGGCTCACGCCTGTAATCCTAGCACTCTGGGAGGCTAAGGAAGGTGGATCATTTGAGCTCAGGAGTTCGAGACCAGCCAGAGCAAGAGCGAGACCCCCGTCTCTACTAAAAATACAAAGAAAATTAGCTGGACAACTAAAAAATATATAGAAAAAAATTAGCTGGGCATGGTGGCACATTCCTGTAGTCCCAGCTACTCAGGAGGCTGAGGCAGAAGGATTGCTTGAGCCCAAGAGTTTGAGGTTGCTGTGAGCTAGGCTGATGCCACGGCACTCTAGCCCATGCAACAGAGTGAGACTCTGTCTCAAAAAACAAACAAACACACAAAAAAAACAAACAGCAAAAAATACTAAGAGTCAAAAACAATATGATCATCTTAGTAGTTGCAGAGAATGCATTCTACAGATTAAAAACACTCAAACAAAGTAGGAAAAGAAGGGAACTTCCTCAACCTGATTACATCATTGACAAAAAACCTTCAGCTAATATCACACATCATAGTGAAAAACTGACAGTTCCTCCCACCCCAGATCTGGAATAAGACCAGGATGTCTTCTCTTGTCACTTCTATTCAATATTATTAGGTTAAACAAATAAATGAATAATACAAAATAAAAAGCCTCCATATTGGAATGGAAAAAGTAAACTATCTCTATTTTCAGAGGTTATGACATCTATGTATAAAATCATAAGGAATCTACAAGA
>RJWJ010019173.1:0-30653 GCA_004363605.1 Indri indri | reverse complement strand
CTTACTCTTTCTCCATTTTTACTTCTAGCCACCAGCCCATTAAACCCTCTGTTTTTCCCCAGCTTGGACTTAACTTCATTTCTTTTCCATCCAAGACACTCTAGGGCATTATTTCAATTTACAATCTGATTTCCAGAATTCAACTTGCAATTGCATCTCATCCTTGCATTAATCCTGCTATCTGCCTTTTCTGGCCTGTACTAGGCTGCTGAGTAGTACTGAAACATAAGTATTTAAACCCACACCTAGCAAATTCCTAGTCTCTAAACTTAGCTGGGCTCCTAGTACTTCTTTGCAAACATTTATGTATTTTCTTGGATCTGTTCCTTCTTCCACTCACTTTAGTAGCTATTATAATTCTTTGCCACTCATTTCAAACTCTGTGTCCTGAATGAATTTGTATTTCATAGAAAATACTGAAACAAAGTTTGTGACCAAGTTCTTTCCTTCTCAACTCCATCTACAAATTTATGAATACCTCCATCTCCTTCCCTGTTCCCTCTAGTCTCAGGTGGAGATTATTTTCCTCCCAGCTGAATGTATTTTGTTCACCTGTGCTCTGGGTCAGTGCACAGGAGTTATCAGTGGTTCTTGTTAAAATGCACATTTGATTCAGTAGATCTGGGCTGGGGCCTGAGATCGTGCACGTCTAACGTGATGTTCATGCTATTAGTCCACGCACCACACTAGGGTAGAAAGCCTGTTGTTTGATATTCTCTCACCTCCTTTTGCTCTACCAATTATCCTTTCTCTGTGCTTATTTTCAAACTCTCTTTAATGGCTCTTCAGCATATTAAATGCTGGAATTTCTCTGATTTAAAAAAAAGACAAATCTCTTTCCAAAATCTTTTCTTCTTAAGTCATCACCCAGTCTCACACCTTATCATCTGTATTAGTTATTCATTGCTGCACAACAAATTACCCTAAACCTTAACAGCTGAAAATAACCATTTCTGTAGATCAAGAATCTGGGTATGCCTTGGCTTAGGTCTGGATCTAGGTCTCTCACAAGACTGTAGTCACGTTGTCAGCTGTGACTGTGGTAATCTGAAAGCTTGTGTAGAGGAAGATCCATTTCTGAACTCATTCGTCTGGTTGTTCGCAGGATTCAGTTCCTCGCATGTTGTTGAATGGAGGGCCTTATGGGCTTCTGAATAGAAGTGTCCATCAGTTCTTTGCCACATGCGTCTCTCTCTAGGGCAGCTGATGATGTGGCAGCTGGCTTCTACCTCAGTCGTAGACAGTGCAAGAAAGGACAAGCGAGACGGAATCTAGTCTTTTTGTAACCCTATCTTGGAAGTGATAGTCTATCACTTTTGCTGTATTCTATTCTTTAGAAGCAGGTCACTATGTCCAACCCACACTCAAGGGGAGGGTATTGCACACATGCACGAATGCTAGGCAGCAGGGTCCCTGGGAGCCCACTTTGAAGCTGTCACTTTCATTCACTTCTCAGACCTTTAGATTTGGGTTCCCCCTTTCACCACTTACTAAAGGTGCCCTACTGTCAAATCCAAAAATCACTTTTGGGTACTCACCTTACTTGACCTTTTACTTAGCTTTAATCACACCACTCTCTCTGTTTTTATTCCTATTCCTTGGACCAAATCCTTTTCAATACACTTTTCTGGTTCCTCTTCATAAACACATACACATATATATTTTTTGAGACAGTGTCTCACTCTGTTGCCCAGGCTAGAGTGCAGTGGCGTCATCATTGCTCACTGCAACCTCAAACTCCTGCGCTCAAGTGATCCTCCTGCCTGAGCCTCCTGAGTAGCAGGGACTACAGGTGTGCGCCACCGCACCTGCCTAATTTTTCTATTTTTTGTAAAGACACGGTCTTGCTTTTGCTCAGGCTGGTCTTGAACTCTTGACCTTAAGCGATCCTCCCGCCTCAGCCTCCCGAATAGCTGGGACTACAGGCATGCGCCACCACACCTGGCTTGCATATGTTTTCTATATGGGAGAACAAGAGTATTTGTAAATCAATAATCTAGTACTTAAATCTGAATAAATTATAAGTGGCTTTCTCATTCACTCCATTTTGCCCTTTATCCCCAGCCCTTTCTAATCCTACTTTTCTATCATTGCGATCTCAAGAATAAAATGGTAGGCATAGGGCAATGTACATAACCGTAAAAGAGAGGTCTAGAAAAATTGTAATGCTTTTCATTTTCTGTCATGCAAAATCTGCCTATCCACTGGCATACAGATAGCTTGTCACTCCTGCCTCTCATATAAGTTAAGTGAAAGATAGGAATATGATTTAAATAAATACATCACTGATGCTTTTATTGTTCAAAAATTTTTTTAGAGACAGGCTCTCGCATTGTGTGTGTAGTGGCCTGATCATAGCTCACTGTAACCTCGAACACCTGGGCTCAAGTGATCCTCCTGCCTCCCAAGTAGCTGGGACTACAAGCTCTACCACCATGCCTGGCTAATTTTTTTCTTTTTTTCTTTTTTGTAGAGGCAAGGGTCTTGCTATGTTGCCCAGATTAGTCTCAAACTCCTCAAGCAATCCTCTTGCCTTGGCCTCCCAAAGTGCTGGGATTACAGGCGTGAGCCACTGCACCCAGCCTCACTGATGCTTTTAAAAAGGGCCTGTCACAAGCTATTTGACCCCTTTCCCAAACAAAAGCAAAAACTAAATCCACTGAACAACCCCATCTGCAAGTGAGCTGATTCTTCCTGCCAAAATAGGGCAAATACTATTTGGAAACACCTTAAGTGACAGCACTCTTAAGAGCTGTCCATTAGTCTAGGTATTTGTGAAGATACAGACACATAAGAAAAGTAAATAAGCAAATAGGGGAATCCATTAGAAGTTCCCAACTAGAATTAGCTGTGAGAGCCTGGTGTGGAAGAATGCAACAGAAGTAGTTTCCACTGAAGCTGAGCTTTGTTTATCCTACTTATCTGAAGTCAGAGCCAATAATCCCAATGATCCCAAGAATGGCGATAAATGTTTTTCTACATTTAGAAAGAGCCAATTGGCAGAACCTTTGCAAATGGGCCAATTCCTGCTCCTGGTAACAAGATACAATTAGGGTGCTGCTGATTTAATGCTGATGGGTCATGTGCCTGCAGTTATTTCTTACCAGCAGAGAGAGATTTACACCCATTCTCATGCTTGCTGGCTCAGCACCTTTTGCAACCACCTGAATGCACTTAAGAGACAAAAGGGTGATGTTTTTATTTAAGGAACAAAACCAAGCTACCTGACCTTAGCCTCTGTCAAATGCCAGGTCTGGAACATTATGCCTTCAAAACTAATGGAAGAACATCTACGAGGCTTTATGTTCTAAAATAAAGACTGCCACGTATCTCGAGTTTCCTCTGGGGCGATAAAAAAAAAGGCTGCCACGGCGCATCTTTGTTGCATTCCACAGAGACCATTATTCTGCTCTCTGTTGATTGGATTCTTTTAGCTCCAGCTGATCTAAATCTTAATTAATTGTCTAGGACTCTGACTTTTCTATTTATTTCTACTCATTTTTATTGTGTCATTGTGCAACTTGGTTTCTGTCCTTGGCCAATCTCTGATTCTGCTTTTGCTTTATTTTACTAGGTCTCATTGACCTGCTTGTGCCCTCCTTTGTATCTGGTTTCAACTTTTGGCCTGCTTTTGTTTTAGCTTTTCCCCAACAGTCTGTAGAGACTTTGATCCATCATGCAACACAAGATAAGGAGAGCTGCATTAGAACAGTGTAAGCTGCTTTATCAGCCCTTTTGACCTCCCATCTTCTAAAATGGTTTTATTTGTAGGCTTTTTAGTTGAAGTTGGCTGACAGCCTTGTATTATGGCCGTTAAGTAAAAATCTTGTAATGGGGTTGGATAGAAAGTGACATTTCTTCCCTGGGTTCCCATCCTTCACATTTTTAACATGAATGCTAACAATCTGTGAGAGAAAGTGCTTAACTTACTAAATGAATCCAAGCCGAAGCACCCTTTTTGAAATGATTTGGAGTTGTTATTCCACAAAAATAAATGTAAAATGATAGCCCCATTAAATAAAAGAGAGAAAGCCAAGAGAAAAATTTCAATATTTTTCCCTTAAGTAATTAATGACACCATATGTGAATCTAAGTGATTTCTGTAATTTGCAGATTTTGTCTGAGCTAAGAGCTAAAACTGTTTATACCAGCACTAAGGAGGCCTGCACCCCTACAAGTTGCTATTTCATATATTTTAACTCCTTTGTTACTGCCAACATTCAGCATTTAGTGTTTTTTTCAATTTTCAATGGATTATTTCATTTCAGAGGCAATGTGTTTGTTGTGAGGATTAAATCAATTGGAACACAGCCTAACCCATAATATAGACTTCTGCTATTATAATTTGTTAAAATTATAATAATGGGTTAGGGTCAAGATAGTGCTGATGGTATTTGGCTAAGAATATCTGAATTCTGTCACGAGCCTGTCATGCCTTTCTATGATAGCGTTGAGGGAGCTATGTGCACAACAGGAGCAAAACAAGACAAAGTGATACTTCATTGTCAGCTCTATCTTTGGCTCCACACCCTGATATAAAACTCAAGACAGCTGCACCAGAAGGGTAGACTTAGGCTGGAGTTCACAAACATCAACACCCGAGCAAGCAAAATGGCACTTCCAGTCTCCGCTACCTCATTCATACTCAAGTATTGCAAATTGCTGTTCCAGTGGTATGAAAATGACAACTGCCAGAGCTAGAGAACAAGGGACAAAAAGGAGAGAAAAACTGTGTCCTGAGCATAAAGCCATCTACCCCAGACCTTCTCATGCCAGAACAAGACACTGAGCTTGATTATGTGGAAAGAGAGACAAAAGGAGAGCAGAGAAAGAAGAAGTTTAGGCTTCTACCAAGTCTTGAGCCTTCCTTCCATAACCTCATGGGTACAGAATTGAAAAGAAGAGAAAAAGCCGGCTCAGTCTTAAAGATACAGTACTAGCTCTTGTTGCTACCCAAGTCTTGCTAGGGTATTTGATAAATGGCCATGCACCAAGCCGCTAGCCATGGACAATGCAATGTTCGTTAACCAAACCAAATCAAACCGTACAAACTGCTCCTCGTGGACTGAGTCAGAGGATGAAGGAACAGAACAAAGAGTACTACCTCTGCCTATGGGCAACACCTATCTCCTGGGATTGTGAAGATGATTGGCAATAATGTATGTAATGTACATGGCAAATAGTAAGACCTTACGTTGTAGCTATTCTTTGTTTTGCTATTATTATTAAAATCCTGTACACAAAACTGAATAAAACAAAAATTATTTAGTACTTGATGTAATAATTGTATCTCTCAGAACTGTAGCAAAAAGGATTGACTACTTAAGACTCAAAAATTTGAGTGATTTCATATTGTTTTCTCTGTAATTGGTGGCTGTAGGTGGTCAAATACAGTACTTGGGTATAGATTTAAGAAACTTAAAAATGAATACAGAGTTTGACAGTTATGTTCTATCTAGATTTCAGTCACATTTAGAATTTGGCTGGGATGTTTGCCAAAAGAGATTTGATATAGTTTCATGAGATAAAATTACAACATGAATCATCATGTCTCTAGCCTATTCAAGTAAAGATTTTTTCCAAAGGATATTTTAAAGACCAACATAGTTCATAATTTGATGTATATGTGTTTGCGCAATTTGATTCTTTAATTTCAAGTGTATGGTGAGAGAGGGCATACATTATCTAAACATTTTTGGGTTTATCAGACAAGAACCAAGTAAAGAAATGCAAGAACATGTCTGTTTGTTTGTTTTTTCTATTTAAAGGGAGGCAGGGGTAGCAGTTTGACATTTTCTAGGCTAAGCTATCATTTAGACAACATAGAACATAAAGATACAGATAGATGTCTTTGTGAGCAAGGATTTAAAAAACCAATCATCACGTTTTTTGACAGTATAGGACAAGTGCAGAATGTTGGAAGAAATTATACTGAGATCATCATCTAATACTGCAGGCATTAAACATTTAAGTCTAACTTTAGAATTCCTGATGTTTGTTAAAGATGAAAATGCAGGTTTTAAAAGGCTAGTTCAGTAAGATGGTATCATGGTTACTAGGTATTTTTTCATTTATACTGGAGTTTTTGGTTGGCTAAGCTTTCACAATAAACCAATTTAATCTTTAATCTTTAAAGTTATCATAACCTCTGGGCAATAGCATCTGGCATTATACCAAAGTTAATTGGAGTACTCTTATAACAGTTGTTTTTTTAATAGTATTAGAAAAAGAGAGTAGTAAGATAAAGTCCAATCTAATTCATATAATTTAAATAAAACATGTTATATAGACTGATTCTGCATAAACTTAAGCATCATCTAATATTGCAGCCATAAAACATATAGGTTACTTAACTTCTCTGTGACTTGGTTTCCTCTTCTGTAAAATGGACATACTTCATTCAGTTCTTATGAAGATTAAAGTGCTTAGAATGGTACTTGGCAAGTAGCAATATATCAATGTACATATGATAGCCATATGTTATCAGTAGCAGTAGTGGTGTATGGGAAATAATGGCTTAATATATAGTTACATGAAAGTAAATAAAAGGTATATTGCTTTGGAATTTACCCATCTAAAATGTGAACAAACTGTGTTTTCTAATCAACAAAAATAAAATTTCTGAAAAATACTCAATGCACAATTAATATTTAGCAAACATTCAATAATACATAATTAATGCCCATTAAGCATAGAAAACAAAAACTAATAAACTTAAGATGTTAAAAAATTATATACATAAAATAGTGCTTATCATCGTACATTTTATTGTTTTTAAATTTTTTTCCCAAATCCAGAGGCCCCCTAGAAAGCCTTCTATTGTAGATTATTAGTACTTTGAAACCCTATTATAACAGCTTGTTAGTACTTAGATTTGTATACATGTGTCAAATTATTTCCTCTGAAAATTATATCTTGTCCTAAAACAACATCTCATTAATTCATTACTTTTTTAAACTATGGGTCAAATAATGTTTCCCTGAAAAACAAATATTATACTGTTAAGCTAAAAGAGGCATTAATTTTTCTCCCCAACACAAGGATTCCCACATATTAATGATTGTGTTGGGTAAGGCAAGTACTTTCCAACACTCTATAGCAGTAGAGCTGGCATAATTATTTTTCCAGATTTGTATAAGTTATGAATCATTCATTCTTAACTCTCTAGGATAACTTCATAAATTTTGGTCTTAGAGAAATAAAACCACTTTTTTTCAATCATTTGCTCATTCTATGTACATTGTTTTCTCCCATGAATTCCAACTGTATCAATATGCATTCAGCACAATTTTCCACCTCCTCTTTATAGTCTAAAGGATTCTTTTATGTAGAGAAAGAATAAAAGAGTGAAAGCAAAAGGGGTAGAAAATAGGGTTTCCAAAACTCTGGGGATTAATAAGCAAAAAGATATGGAAAGGATGGCATGAAAAAGAGTGAAGGAAAAGCACTGAGTATATAATCTAGCACTGATTCTAATCTGCCCTCATGTCTGACTATTAATTTTGCAGTTGTCTGCTAGGGCTACAATTATATGAAGATCAAAAGGTGTTAGATATATAAGATAATTCATTTGTATGGCTTCAGTTAGTGCTAGCTGTCTCCTGGGAGTTCAGCTAGAATTTTTGAAAAGTATCTAAATGTGTCTTACCTTTTATAGCACGATGGTTGAGCTCCCAAAGGGAGTGTCTTGAGTGCTAGTATTCCTAGAACAAGTGTTTCAAAAAGCCCAGATGGAAGTTAACAAAACTTCTTGTGCTCCAGCCTTGGAAATCACAGAACATTATTTCCAATGCATTCAGTTGGTCAAGCAAGTTACTAAAATCAGCCCAGATTCAAAGAGAGAGAGGAATTGGACTCTGTCTCTCAATAGAAAGAGTGATAAAGAATTTGTAGCTATCCTTAATAAACTACAGATATGAAAAAAAAATCTAGAAATGAAAATCATTATAATCAAAATTAAGCACTTACTCCATGAGTTTCACAGAATTTTTGACAAAGTTGAAGGAATTATTAACGATCTGGGAGACAGAACTGGAAGAGAATATTCAGAATATAATCCCAAAGATAAAAAAATGCTTTAGGGCCGGGCGCGGTGGCTCAGGCCTGTAATCCTAGCACTCTGGGAGGCCCAGGCGGTTGGATCGCTCAAGGTCAGGAGTTGGAGACCAGCCTGAGCAAGAGCCAGACCCTGTCTCTACTAAAAAATAGAAAGAAATGATCTGGACAACTAAAAAAATATGTATACATATATGTATATATATATATATAAAATTAGCCGGGCATGGTGGCACATGCCTGTAGTCCCAGCTACTCGGGAGGCTGAGGCAGAAGGATCACTTGAACCTAGAAGTTTGAGGTTGCTGTGAGCTAGGATGACGCCACGGCACTCTAGCCTGGGCAACACAGCCAGACTCTGTCTCAAAAAAAAAAAAAATGCTTTAAAAAAAACAATGGAAACCAGAAATTAATGAAATAATTTTTTAATGAGCTAAAAAAAATAACTGCCAACATAATATTCTATGATCAGGGAAAATATGCTTGAGGAATGTTTCTTTCACACAAACAAAAATTAAAATAATCCATCACTAGCAGATCTATATTAAAGGAAACACTACAGGGTATTCTCTAGACAAAAAAAGAAAATGATCCTAGATAGAAGTTCCCTGGTGCAAGAAGGAATGAAGAACACAAAAGTGGTAAATATATGGGTACATCTAAATAAATATGGACTGTATAAAACAATAATAATTGTTTCCTGTGGGGTTCAAAATACACAGAAATTGAAATACATGATAATGCTAGCATATAAACCAACAGGGGAGGTAAATACAGTACTAATTATCATTAGAATTTGACAAGTCATGAGTGTATTTTCAAGTCCAGATATAAACCCTTATATTTATTGTAAATTGATTTTCAACAAAGGTGCCAAGGCGATTCAATGAAGGAAAGGATAGCTGGGGATTAATAAGAAAAACAAGTGGTGCTGGAACAATTGGATAGTCACATGCAAAATGATGAATTTAGACCCTTTCCTCATACCATACACAAAAATAAACTCAAAATGGATCATAGACATAAATATAACAGAGCTATGAAAATCCTAGAAGAAAACATAGGAGTAAATCTTCATGATCTTGGGTTAGACAAAAATTCCTTAGATAGGATGTCAGAAGCACTAGTGGCAAGAGAGAAAAAATATTGATAAACTAGACTTCATCAAAATTAAAAACTTTTGTTCTTCAAAGGATACAGTAAGAAAGTGAAAAGATAAGCCACAAATTGGGAGAAAATATCTGTAAATCATATATCTGATAAGAAAATCATATGCAGAATACATAAAGAACTCTTAAAACTCAGTGAAAAGAAGACAAGTAATGGGCAAAATATCTGAATAGACATTTCATCAAAGAAGTTGTATGAATGGTCAATACACACATGAAATGATATTCAATATCTCAATGCTATGTGTGGAAACTTAAAAAAAAGAAAAAAGTTGTTCAATATCATTAGTTATTAGGAAAATGCAAATTAAAACCTTAATGAGATAATACTTCATACTCACAAGAATGGCTATAATAAAAAAAAAACAGTAACAATTGTTGGGGAGGATATGGAGAAACTGAAATCTTATATTGCTAGCAGGAATGTAAAATGGTGTGGCCACTTTGGAAAACAGTTTGGCAATTTCTTAAAATGTTAAACATAGATTTTTATCTTGTGACCCAGTAAATCTTCTCCTACATATTTACTCCCAAACAATGAAAATATAAGTCGACACAGAGTCTTGTAAACAACTGATTATAGAATCATCATTCATAGAAGCTGAAAAACAGAAAAATTCCAAGTGTGATGGTTTCGCAACTCTGTAAAATTACTAAGAAGTTACTGAATTGTACAATTAAAATGAGTGAATCGTATATGGATATTATGCCTCAATAAAACTATTAAAATTTTTAAATAAAATAATATATTTTGTAATCTAGAGGATAATCTCTAAAACAGTAGTAAACTAAGGCATATTTTCCAAACTAACAGAAGAAGGGAAATAGAATTATAAAAATAATAAAAAAGAAAAAGACAAGAAAAGGGACAAAGAGGAACATAAAACTCAAATAGATATGAGATTAAATGAGATTAAAATATAAATGGATTGATGGATTGTGTGCTATATATCTGTTTATTGCCTCTCAGCTCCAAATTCACCCTTTTTTCTTCTCTGTGAACATGGTTCTGGGCCTTTTAAGTGTTTTTCATTTGCCAGATGGCACTGACACTCTGTCATTAGAGGGCGCCAGAGAGACATTTCAGGAAGAAAGGGTTTTTACTTCCTGGTGCCGCTGTGCTCACTCCTGAGGTTCCTGCAGCGGAGGCACCTCCCAGACGGCATCCGGTTTATGCAGTGCACATGGTTTCCCCTGCTTCGGGCGCTTGTACGTTTTCCGGCTCCAGGTTTCCCGGCTCCAGGTTTCCGCAGTGAACAGTGGCCAGCAGCCGTACCTTTCCTGGGTGGCATTGTAGCAGAATGCGAAAATTGAGATCCCTTCTGGAAAACAGCTTTCCTCAGCACCCTACTGGGAGGATTTCCGGTAAGCTCCAGAGGGTGGATTTCCACTCATGTGGAACCACAGAGACTTCTTTGCCATCCAGTGAGCCATGCCCATAATCTCTTAGCCCTGGGTCGGCAGGAGTGGGAGTTGTAGTTTTCCTTGGACATTCTACCTGTTCTCTAGAGTAGAGGCTGTTTCTCTTATCTGATGTATTTATTAGAATTCTCTGTGCTTCTTAGTAGCCAATCCCTACTACCTTAACCCCTGTTATAGTTAATACTTCTTTATATAATATTTCCCTTTCAAATTACCATCTGGTTTCTCACTCCTGATTGGACCTAGACTGATACATGGACTAAATGTTCTAATTAAAGATAGAAAATTTCAGACTCAATAAAAAAACCTCAAATATATTTTGCATACAAGATGCATAGCTAAAACATAAGACACAGAAAGACTGAAAGTAAAAACATGGAAAAATACATACTGCAAAATGACCAAAGAAAAGCTGAATAGCTATTAAGGCAAAAGTAATTACCAGAGGCCGGGCGCGGTGGCTCACGCCTGTAATCCTAGCACTCTGGGAGGCCGAGGCGGGCGGATCGTCCTGAGCTCAGGAGTTCGAGACCAGCCTGAGCAAGAGCGAGACCCCGTCTCTACCAAAAATAGAAAGAAATTAATTGGACAGCTAAAAATATATATATGGAAAAAAATTAGCCGGGCATGGTGGCGCATGCCTGTAGTCCCAGCTACTTGGGAGGCTGAGGCAGTAGGGATTGCTCGAGCCCAGGAGTTTGAGGTTGCTGTGAGCTAGGCTGATGCCACGGCACTCGCCCCAGGCAAGAGAGTGAGACTCTGCCTCAAAAAAAAAAAAAAAGTAATTACCAGAGAAAAGAGAAGCACTTTATAATGATAAAAGATTCAATTCACAGAAAGGTATAAAAAAATTCTTAAATTCCTATGGTGACTGGTAACATGGCCTTAAAAAAATATAAAGTAAATATGGATGGAACTATAATAATAAATGGACAAATCCATAATCATGTGGAGGATCTTAACAGTCCCTTCTCAGTAATTGACAAAACAAGCAGAAAAGAAAATCAGTTCTTAGATTTGAAAAATATAATTAACAAACTTTCTTTTATTGCTCACAGAATCCACATTTTTTCAAAGATAAAAAGGTCATTTAAAAAAATTGACTATTTGTTGTGCAATAGTTTAAACACATTTCAAAGGATTGAAATGATGTATATAGTATGTTTTCCAACCAAACTGAACATAATGTAGAAATCTGTTATAGAAAATAATAGAAATATTCGTATGTTTGGAAATTTAAAAATATATTACCAAATAACTCATGGATCAAAGAAACAATAATAGTGGAAATTAGATACTATTTTGAACTGAATAATAATAAAAACACAGCTTATTAGAACTTGTGTTGGCCAAGAGTGGTGGCTCATGACTTTAATCCTAGCACTTTGGGAGGCCAAGGTGGGAGGATTGCTTGAGGCCAGGAGTTCGAGACCAGCCTGACCAACATAGTGAGACCCCTATTTTTTTCTACAAAAAATAGAAAAATTAGCTAGGCATGGTGGCACACACTTGTAGTCCCATCTACTTGGGAGGCTAAGGCAGGAGGATCACTTGAGCCCAGGAGTTTGGGGTTGCAGTGAGCTATGATGACACCACTGCACTCTGGCCTGGTGACAGAATGAGACCCTGTCTCTAAAACAAAACAAAGCAAAACAAAACAAAACTTGTGTAATGCAACTAACTAATGCTTAGAGGCTAATTAATAAGCTAAAATGCATATATTGGGAAACAGGAAAGGTCAAATATCAATTATCTAAGCATTCATTTCAGGAAATTAGAAAAAGTATAGGTTATTATGAAATGTCTGATTTCCTTAAGCACTAAGTTTGACAGTTGATATCTCTGACGCTTCACTTTGACACTTGTTTTATTTTTATTGTGAAGGTACAGCCTCAGTCTTTCAAATGCACATTTTGGCTTGTGATTATCTTGCAAATTTTTTTTAGAGCAATTTTTGTGAATCCATGGATAAGTAAAAAATTTGTGTTATTTTTGAATATGAGTTCCATCATGGAAGCAATGCAGGGCAGACAACTTGAAATATCATTGAAATGTTTGGGAAGGATGTGGCAAACGAACGCACAGTACGTCAATGGTTTGAGAAGTTCCATTGTAGTGATTTTAATTTTGAAAGTGAGTCATGTGGGTGAATAATGATGAGCTGAAAGCTGTAGTGGAAATGAATCCATCTCTACCTATGTGTGAATTAGCAGCAAGGTCTGACATTACTATTTCAACAATATTGGACCATTTGAAACAAATTGGCAAGGTCAAGAAGCTGGATGGATGGGTTCCACATGAATTAAATTAGAAGAGAAATTGTCTTGAAGCTTGCGCTTCATTGCCGTCACAACATAAAGGCGAACTGTTTTTACACTGTATAGTTATGTGTGATGAAAAATGGATTCTTTTTGACAATTGCAAACATTCGGCACAGTGGTTGGATAAAGATGAAGTGCCGAAACACAGCCCAAAACCGAATTGTCGTCAAAAAAAGCTAATGCGGCCGGGCGTGGTGGCTCACGCCTGTAATCCTAGCACTCTGGGAGGCTGAGGCGGGTGGATCGTTTGAGCTCAGGAGTTCGAGACCAGCCTGAGCAAGAGCGAGACCCCGTCTCTACTAAAAACATAGAAAGAAATTAGCTGGACAACTAAAAATATATAGAAAAAATTAGCCGGGCATGGCGCATTCCTGTAGTCCCAGCTACTCTGGAGGCTAAGGCAGGAGGATTGCTTGAGCCCAGGAGTTTGAGGTTGCAGTGAGCTAGGCTGATGCCATGGCACTCTAGCCCGGGCAACAAAGTGAGACACTGTCTCAAAAAAAAAAAAAAAAAGCTAATGATGGTCCAGTACTGGTGTTATCCACTATAGCTTCACGAAACCTGGTCAATCGATTACAGTGGATGTTTACTGCAACCGGTTGGATGGAATGATGAGGATGCTTGTGATTAAGCAGCTGAGATTGGTCAGTAGAGACAGGCCAATCTTCTTGCCAGACAATGCTCAACCACATGTCGCACAAATAACACTGCTGAAACTACAGAGGCTGGACTTGGAAACTCTCTGTCATCCACCACATTCACCAGACCTTACACCAACTGACTACCACTTCTTCCAAGCTTTGGACCACTTCTTGCAAGGGAAAATATTGAATTCTCAACAAGCCATGGAAAGTACCTTTTGTGATTTCATCACCACTTGCTTTCCAGGCTTCTTTGCTGCTGGTATAAACAAGCTACTGTTAAGATGACAAAACTGTATCCATAGTTTAGGCCAGCAGTCCCTAATCTTTTTGGCACCAGGGACTGGTTTCATGGAAGACAATTTTTCCATGGACTGAGGAGGAGGGATAATTGTGGGATGATTCAAGCACATTATGTTTATTGTGTAGTTTATTTCTATTATTATTACATTATAGTATGTAATGAAATAATTATGCAACTCCCCATAATGCAGAATCAGTGGGAGCCCTGAGTTTGTTTTCCTGCAACTAGATGGTCCCATCTGGGGGTAATGGGAGACAGTGATTTATTATGACCTCTGTGCGGTGAAAGCTCTCTGCTAATGGCAATCTGTATTTGCAGTTGCTCCCCAGTGCTGGCATCACCACCTCAACTCCACCCCAGATCATCAGGCATTAGATTCTCATAAGGAGGGTGCAGCCTAGATCCCTCACATGCACAGTTTACGGTAGGGTTCATCCTGCTATGAGAATCTGATGCCAAGGCATAGCTCAGGCAGTGATGTGAGTGATGGGGAGTGGCTGTAAATACAGATGAAGTTTCGCTTTGCTCGCCTGCCCGCTGCCCAGCTCCTGCTGTGCACCCAGTTCCTAACAGGAGCCTGGGTACTGGTCTACGGCCCCAGGGTTGTCGACCACAAGTTTAGGGGCATACTTCGATTAATTATACTGCTTCTTGTTTGAGATATAATAAAGTACACTTTTGATTTGAAATCAGACATTTCATATTTAATGACCTAATACTAACACTACAAAATAAACCCCAAAAGATCAGAGTAGGAAGTAATGAAGATAAGAATAGAAATTAATACGATTTTAAAAACCGTGCAATTGAAAACAACATAGCTAAAATTAAATTGATAAACTTCCGGTGAGACTGATAAAAAAAGAGAGAAAGCACAAATAACCATTTGTTCTAAGCTCTTAAAAAATTTACTAAGATGCTATTATGAATAACTTTATACCAACAACTTTGAAATTTTAGAAAAAATTGTCAAATTCCTAGAAAAATACAACTTATCTAATGTGATACAAGAAAACTAGATAATCAAAATAGTCTTATAGCCATTAAACAAATTGAGCCTGTAATTAATTGCCACAAAAAAAGCTCCAAACCAAGACAGCTTCACTCCCATGCAACCTTTAAGAAAGAAATAATGCCTATTTTAAAAATTTCTACCAGAGCATATGAGGCCAACATAATAACCCTGATACCAAAACTTAAGAAGGATATAATAAGAAATGAAAACAAGAATATTATGAGAAATAAAAACCTCTCAAAATATAGATGAAGAAATTCTATACAAAATAATCTTAAAATCCAACAATGTATAAATGAGATAATACGTTATTTTAGCTTGTTCAGGCTGCCATGGCAAAATACTTAAACAACAGAAATTTATTTTCTCACAGTTGCGAAGGCTGGAAAATTCAAGATGAAGTTTCTGGCAGGGTTTGGTTTTTGGTGAGAGCTCTCTTCCTGGCTTGCAGATGTTGGCTTTGTCCTCAAATAACCTTTTCTCTGAGTGTGAGCATTTGGAGAGAGAGAAAGCTCTCTGGTATCTCTTTTTCTAAGGACACTAATTTTATGGGATCACCCACACCCTTCTGACCTCATTTAACCTTAATTACTTCCTTAGAGGCCCCATTTCCAAATACAGCTGCCTTGAAGGTTAGGGCTTCTTATGTGAATTTTAGGGGGTACACAACCATTCAGTTCATAACATACAACATGACCGAGTGGGATTTACGCAAGGAAGGCAGCGTAATTCACACATTATCAGAATAAAAGAAAAACTACAGAATTTTTTCAATAGATGCAGGAAAGTATTAATAGTATGTGACACTATTCAATATTCATTAGTTGATAAAACTTAACATTTCTTAGAAAACTAGGAAAAGAAGGGAATTTTCTTAATCTACCAAAAATTTACAGTAAGCATCGTGCTTACTGGTGAAATGTTGAAAGCTTTCCTTTTGATGTCAGGAATAAGACAAGGATGTTAGCTCTCACTACTTCTGTTTAGTGTTGTGGCAACTCTAACTAGGGCAGTAAGGTAAGAAAAAAAATAAAAGCTGTCATCATCAGTTCCAGCTGCTATAACAGAATACCATAGACTGGGCGGCTTAAAAAACAAACATTTATTTCTCATAGTTTTAGGGGCTGGAAGTCTGAGATCAGAGTGCCAACATGGTCAGGGCCCTCCTCCTGGTTCACAAACAGCTGCCTTCTGGCTGTATCCTCACATGGTAGAGAGAGGGGGGAAAAAAGAGAGAGAGAGAGAAGAGAGTGAGTGAGCGAGCACAAGCCCAGGTCCCTTCATTTCCTTATAAGGGCACTAACCCCATCTTGGCGGCTCCATCCTCATGACCTCATCTAAACCTAATTACCTGCCAAAGGCTCCACCTCCACATACTATCACATTGGGGATTAGGGATTGAATTTTGGTGGGGACGCAAACATTCCATCCATAGCAAAAAGTATACGGATTAGAAAGTGTGCTGATTATTAAGTTATTGTGTCTCAGCTGGTAACCTGCTTAGTGATGTTCGTTTTGGGACTCTGCAAACCACATTTCTTTGCCAGATGGTTCCCTGCTTGGCTCTGCCTGCAAGAGTCTCTGAGTCATGGAAATTGTGAGAGTGTGTGTGTGTGTGTGTGTGTGTGTGTGTGTGTGTCATTTTGTAGTCACCTGGTAAATAGTTTTCACATATAGAAAATCCTAATTTAGAAGAAACTTTTGAATTCTTATTTTCAGTAGTATTAGGGAACTAGGTAAAAATTTTAAAAAGGATCCTCATCATTCCTTTTAAAAATATACACATACATCAACTGCAATCTCCTGAAACATGTTTTGTTCTAAGTAATAATTTACACTCATTGGGATTAATCTGTTCAATCCATTAAACCAGTAAGAGATAGAGCAGTGGGCAGATGTATTAGTCCAGGCTTATATTACTATGTGACCTCATTCCTCTGTTTTGGATCCAGAGAAATTTCTTGTCTGAGTGTGAACTGTTCCTTGCACTTGGCTTGAATCTCATACCCCAGATTCTGCCTATAAGGTTAACTAACTCTGCTTCTAATTGTATCTTTTCTCCATTTGGGAACTTTAAATACAGACATTTCCCCATAACTCCAACCCAAATACAAAAATCATGCTACTCCTCTATGTACTCTGACCACAGTTCTGCCTATGTACCTTGAATTATTTGGCCCTGTGAATGGCATTTACTATAGTATTTTTTCATTTATTCCTTGGGGAATGAGACAGAGGTCAGGTTATGAACCAAGCTGAAAAGGGTACTTTAGTTTATTTAACTATAGATGGTCCCCAATTTATGATGGTTTGACTTAGGACTTTTTGACTTTATGATGCTGCAAAAGCAATATGTATTCATTAGAAGCTGTACTTTGAATACTCATGTAACCGTTCCGGTTTTCATTTTTAGCCCAGTATTCAGTAAATTACATGAACTATTCAACACTTTATTATAAAATAGGCTTTGTGCTAGATGATTTTGCCCAACTAATGTAGGCTAATGTAAGTGTTCTGAGTATGTTTAAGGTAGGTTAGGCTAAGTGATGAGGTTCAGTTGGTTAGGTATATTAAAGGCATTCTCCAGTTAAGATATTTTCAACTTACCATAGGTTTGTTGGGACAGAACCCCATCATAAGTTGAGGAGCATCTGTAATTCATTCTGTTTCAGGAGGTAATCATATCATGTCAAATGTGAGTAAAGTAACTAAACAGATGGTGATCAGGGTGGTGGTGGGAGGCTCCTTAGTTCTTAGGAAAGTACACTACATGTAGAAAAGGGGATGATAGTTTTTTCATATAATGTCTAATTAATGAGTTCAAATGAAATATAATGGGTTTTCTGGGTTAGATATAGCCCCATTGGTATAGTAATGGTTTCCTCATTTCTACCTAGAACCTAGGCATGATCTAACAATAGAAAGGCTATTCGAATTTTACTACTATAAAATTCTGTGGTCTTTCCTAATAGTCTGATGTTAATTTAGAACCTTTTTGAGTTTCCAGAATCAAGGCAGTATTAATAGGAGACAGCTATGCTTCTGACAGCTTCTTGAAAATGCTGCCATTATTTTACAAAGGCTTTATACAAGGTAATTAATTACATGGTTTCCAATTTGTTCTTTGCAGTTTAAAAAAGAGTTAAAATTCCCTCAGGATCCATTTTGGTAAATGCATCCAGAGCCAGATAAGACTTTATGAAATCTAAATAATAATTTTTGTTCAGACAACTTATTTAAGGAGTTTATTCTTGAGTGTTCTATTCTTTACCTTAAACATCCAAAATTAAAATTTGTCTGTTTTTTGGTGAGAAAGAAGACAAAGGCTAGTGACTAGCATCATCAATTTTGCTCAACCTTTTCTCTGAGTCCAATTTGGTAATAGAGAGAGTGGTGTAGGCAATCCTATCTGTTTCTTCACGTCTAGTAATTTTTTTTTATTATAAACTGATATGGTGGACGAAGGGTGGGGAGGCTATGAATTCTGATATCTTCCTCTGAAGAGCATTGAATTGTGTTCTAGTAGGCAGTTAAATTACTGGAGAATCGTCCTGACATTCTAGTCTTAGTTACAGGTTTGTTTAGTGTGGATGTATTTAGCTTTTCTTTGGGGCATATCCTTTTCCAGGGACTTGGTCTTTACTCATAAGGCATGGTCCCTCTGGGGTTTCAACAGAGAGCTCAAGTTGTTTAGTAAGCCCCTGTAACTCATATGGTGTGAGGTTAGAGTCTAATTTAATGTTTCTGTATGTAGATATGCAATTGTCCCAGTAAAATTTGTAGAAAAGACTATCTTTTCCCCACTGGATTGCCATGGGACCTTTGTCAAAAATCAGTTGATCATATGTGGTTTATTTCTGGACAAAAAATTCAGCTCCGTTTTTCTACATGTCTATCTTTATGTCAGTACCACATTCTCTTAATTACTGCAGCTTTATAATAAGTTTTGAAATCAGGTAGTATAGGTCCTCTAACTTTGATCTTCATTTTCAAGATTATTTTTTCACTATTCTGGGTTCTTTGCATTTCCATATACATTTTAGGATTAGCTTGACAATTTTGTAAAAATAAGCCGGCTGAAATTTTGGTAGGGACTGCGCTGAATTTATATATCAACTGGGAGAGCATTGGCATCTTGTAATAGTGAATCTTCCAAATCTGTAAACATGCAATGTCTATTTATTTAAATCTTTAAAAATTTCTCTCAGCAGTGTTTTTATTTTTTGGTATATAATATCTTGCACTTCTTTTGTCAGATTTATTCCTAAGCATTTGTTCTTTTTGATATTATAAATAGAATTATTTTCTTATTTTCATTTTCATGTTATTTCTTGCTAGAGTTATGCAACTGATTTTTTTTTTTTTTTTTTTTGAGACAAAGTCTTGCTCTGTTGCCTGGGCTAGAGTGCCATGGCATTAGCCTAGTTCACAGCAACCTCAAACTCCCAGGCTCAAGCAATCCTCCTGTGTCAGCCTCCTGAGTAGCTGAGACTATAGGCATGCACCACCAGGCCTAGCTAATTTTTTTTTCTATTTTTAGTAGAGACAGGGTCTGATTTTTATATATCAATCTTTAATAATGTGATCTTGCTAAACATATTTATTAGTTCTAATACTTTTTTGGGGGGGTTCTTAAGATTTTCTACATATAAGATCATGTTGCCTACAAATAAAGACAATTTTGTTACTTCCTTTCCAGTCTGGATGCTATTAATTTCTTTTTCTTACCAGATTGCATTTGCTAGAATCACTAGAACAATGTTGAAGAGGTGAGAGCATAGATCTTTTCATTATTCCCAATCTTAGGGGGCAAGCCTTCAGTATTTATTTCACCATTAAGTATGATGTTCATTGTAGGTTTTTTGTGGATGCACTTTATCAGGTTGGGGAAGTTACTTAATATTCCAAGTTTGCTGAAAGTTTTTATCATGAATGGGTGTTGGATATTGTTAAATTAAGTGTCTTTCCTGTATGTATTTAAACAATAGTCATTTTTATCCTTTATTCTATTAAAATGATATGTTATATTAATTGAATTTTAGATGTTAAACCAACCTTGCACACTGGAATAAATCACATTTGGTCATGGTGTATAATCTTTTTCATATGTTACTGGCTTTGGTTTGTTAGTATTTTGTTGAGGATTTTTGTGCTTATATTCATGGGGATATTGGTTTGTAGTTCTCTTGTGATGTTTTTGTCCGGCTTTGATATTGGGGTAATACTGGCCTCAGGAATGAATTCAGAAGTGTTCCTTGCTCCTCCATTTTCTGGAAGAATCTGCATAGGATTGGTATTATTTCTTCCTTAAATATTCAAAAGAATTCACCAGTGAAGCCATCTGAACCTGGCATTTTCTTTGTGGATAGACTTTTAAAATACTAATACAATATCTTTCCTTGTTATAGGATGTGACAGGCAAAATAATCCCCCGCCCCACCCCCCCGACAAAGATACTCATGTCTCAATCCCTTGAGCCAGGGAAGACAGCCATACATTGCTTGATGACTGGATATGTTCTTAGAAATGTGTCATTAGGTGATTTCATCATTGTGAAAACATCATAAAGTGTATTTATGCAAACTTAGATGGTGAAGTATACTAGACACCAAGGCTCTGTGGTGTACACTAGTGCTCCTAGGCTACAAACCTATACACGTTACTATGCTGAATACTGTAGACAATTGTAACACAATGGTAAGTATTTGTGTGTCTAGACATCTAAACATAGAAAAGGTACAGTAAAAATATGCTATTATAATCTTATGGGGCCACCATAGTATATGCCGTCCATCATTGATGGAAACATCATTCTGTGGTGCATGGCTATGTGTTACTTTACATGGCAAAAGGGATTTTGCAGATGTGATTAAGTTAAGGACTTTGAGATGGAGAGAATATCCTGGATTATCCAGGTGGGCCCAATGTAATGACAAGGATTCTCAAAGGTGAGAAAGAGAAGAGATCAGAGTGATAAAACATGCAAACCACTTGACCTGGCATTTTTTGCTTTGAAGATGGACGAAGGTGTCCAGGAGCCAAGAAATGCAGGCATCCTCTAGAAGCTGGAAAAGCCAAAGAAATGCAGTTCTGCTGACACCTGGATTTTAGCCCAGTGAGACTGATAACCTTTTAGAAGAGGATTGAACTTCTAACCTACTGTAAGATAATAAATTTGTGCTGTTTTAAGCCACTGAATTTGAGGTAGTTTATTACAGCAGCAATAGAAAATAGACCATTTATATTTTCTATTTCTTCTTGCATTGGTTTTGGTAGCTTGTGTCTTTCAAGGAATTTGTCCATTTCATGTTTGGTTTTGCTCCCCAAAATACTTAAGTCAAATCCATTTCATCTTGTCTAATTTGTTGGCATAAAGTTGTTCATAGTTTTTTCTAACAATCCTTTTCGTTATTACAAGATCGGTACTGATGTCCCCTCTTTTATTTATTCTCTCTCTCTCTCTCTCTGCCTCTCTGTCTTGATCAGTACATCTAAAGGTTTTTCAATTTTGTCAAACTTTTCAAGGAACTAACTTTTGGTGTCATTGTTATTTTTTCACTCTTTTTCCATTTTCTATTTCACTGATTTCCACTCTGATTTTTATTATTTCTTTCACCTCTGCTTATTTTGGTTAGTTTGCTCTTACTTTTCGGTTTCTTGAGGTAGAAGGATAGGTGGTTTTTTTTTCTCTTAAAAGCCTCAATCTTCTTATCATAGGTTGTTAATTTAACACATTTTATCTTTTCTAATACAGGTGTTTAAATCTGTAAATTTGCCTCTAACCATTGCTTTAGCTACATCCCATTAATTTTGATATGTTGAGTTTTTATCATTTAGTTCAAAATATTTTGTAATTTCCTTGATTTCTTCTTTGACCTATGAGTTATAGAGGAATGTATTGTTTAATTCCAAGTATGTGTGAATTTGTCATTTTCTTTTGTTGTTGATTTTTAATTTAATATTGTTGTGGTTAGAGAACATGCTTTCCTGATTTCTGTCCTTTTTACCTGATTTCTAGCCTTTTAAATTTTGTTTTATGGCCTAACATCTTGTTTATCTGGAAGAATGATGCATGTGTGCTTGAAAAGAATATGTATTAAGCTGATTTTATATGGAGTGGTCTACTGATATCAGTTAGGCCAAGTTGGATGATGATATTGTTCAAGTCTTCTGTATCCTTGCTGATTTCTGTCTAATTGTTTTATTTATTTTTGAGAATGGGTTATTGAAGTATTCAACATTATTGTTGAACGGTCTATTTCTTGCCTCAAAAAAGCTTTATGTTTTTTGGTCTCTGTTAGGTATGTTTATGTTTACAATAGTTGTATCTTCCTGATAAGTTGATCTTTTATCATTATAGAGTGTCCTTTGTCTCTAGTAATATTTTTTGTCCTAAAGTCTATTTTGCCTGGTATTACTATAGTCATTTCACCTCTCTTTTGGTTATTGTTTGCATGGTATATCTTTTTCATCCATCTAGTTTCAATGTATTTGTCTTCGAATTTAAAGTTTTACTTTCGTAGGCAACATGGTATTGAATCTTGTTTTTAGTCCAGTCTGACAATCTTTGAAATTTGATTAGAGTGTTTAATTCATTCATATTTTATTTTCATTGATTTTTCTATGGTTTTTCTACTCTCCATTTATGTTCCGATCCTTATTATTTCCTTCCTTCTGCTAATTTTGGGTGTAGTTTGCATTCACATTTAATATTATTACAGATATGGTTGGATTTACATCTGCCATATTGCTATTCATTTTCTGTATTAATCATGTGTTTTTTGTTCCTGTTCTTCCTTTACTTCCTTCTTTGGTATTAAATAGGTATTTTCTAGTGTACCACTTTAATTTCTCTGTTGGTTTTTTGCTTTTTTAAAAAAATTATATTCTTAGTGGTGGATGTAGGGATTACCATGTATCTTAATTTATAATAATCAATTTCAGATTAATTCTTAATTCCAGTAAAATACAGAAACTTTGCTATGACATTTGTGCTATTATTGTCATTCATATTACGTCTCTATATAGTATAAACTCAACAATATAGTATTATAATTATTGCATAATCATTATACAATGTTACATCTTTTAAAGAAGTTAAGCAAAGAAAGAAGAAAAAACATTTATATAGAGTCTTTGATTTTTTTCTTAGAAATTCATCATTTTTAGTACTCTTATTCTTCCTGTGCATTGGAGTTACTACATATGTCATTTCCTTCCTTCAATATACAGTTCCATTCTCTCCACTTTCCTTTGTGCTATCATTGTCATATGTATTACATATTAATATAAACTCAACAATGTCATAATTATTGTATCATGCATTTGTTTAAAATCAGATGAAATGAAAAGAGAGAAATATATATTTATACCATCTTTTATCATTACCTTCATATTTACTTTTTACCAGCGTTTTTTATTTCTTTGCATGGATTTTAGATGCCATCTGGTGTCATTTCCTTTCAGCCTGAAGAACTTTCTTTAATATTTCTTAATAGTTTCAGTGACATATAATTTACATAACCTACAATCCCCCAATTTAAGTGTACATTTCGGTGGCTTTTATTATATTCACAGATATTTGTAACCGTCATCACAATTTAGAATACTTTTAAAACCTCAAAAAGAAACCCCATACCCTTTAGCTATCATCCTCCAACCACTGCCCTCTCACCCACCCTTCCACAGCCCTAAGCAACCACTTGGCTACTTTCTGTCTCTGTAACTTTCTGTTTCTTTCCTTCTTTTTTTAAAATTTTATGGTCTACAGAAAAATAATGTCTCTATAGATTTTCTTATTCTGGATTCTCATATGAATGGAATCATAAAGCGTGTGGTGTTTTGTGAGTGGCTTCTTTCACTTAGCATAATGCTTTCAAGGTTCATTTGTGTTATAGCATGTGTTATTATTTCATTCTTTTTTATAGATGAATATTCCATTGTATGATATGTCACATTTTGTTTATCCATTTGTCTGTTGATAAACATTTGTGTCACTTCCATCATGGAATTGCTGGATCATATAGAGATTCTGTTTAATTGTTTGAAGAACTGCCAGACTATTTTCCAAAGTGGCTGTCCCATTTTACGTTCCCACCAGCACTGTATGAGGGTTCTGATTTCTCCACATCCTCGACAACAACAATTTCATTTTGCTCATGATTTTATGTATCAGAAATTTAGGAAGGGCCAAAATGAGAAGTTCTTGCTTTGGTTATGCCATGTGGTTGCATTTAGATGTTGGCTGAGGCTGCAGTCTTATGAAGATGTATCTGAGCTGGATGTCCAGGATGGTTCATTTATATAGCTGCTGGTTGATGCTGGCTATTAACTAAAGGTCACCTAGCTGTTGACCAGAACATCTGCATGTGGCTTCTTCAGCATGGTGGTCTTCTTACAGAGTGGCTGGTTCCCCCAGAGTCCATTTATTTTTATAAATATTTTAATGACTATATGTTTTAACATTTTTAAAGTTTTATTTCTTTTTTGATCCAGTTTTTCTTTCTTTTCTAATTGTCTTGGTCTTTTGTTATATTTCCATTTTTGTCCATTTTTAATAATTTTAATAATCTTTACAGAATATAATTTATAATATTTTTATCTGTGTTTTTGGAAATCTAATCCCATTATTCATTTTGTCTACTGACTCTGGCACATGTAGATTGCTTCCTTGCATGTTTTGTAATTTTAGATTATGAGCTCATCTTCAGTGTGGTTTCATCTTTGTGGACCTTGTGCATTGTAAGTTAAAGGCATGTTCACTTAACTGCCCGTATCTAGTTGCTTCTCTTAAGTGCCCCAGGGATATTACTAATTGATAACTACAATTATGTCTAGGAGTATTCAATGGACAATCCTATTTGTCTTCTCATAGAAACATTTTCTTTGATAATAGGAATTCTGGAATTAAGTCTGTACTCCTAATTTTTAAAGGCTCTAAAATAAAAATAGTTTTGACCAAAATTTAAATTATAGATTTGGATGTATTTGAACTGCTTCCCTCACACAAAGAGAGAAATTTCTTTTTTTTCTCTTTATTTTTTTAGAGACACGGTCTCATTACTTTGCCTAGGCTGTACTTGAAATCCTGGGCTCAAGAAGTCCTCCTACTTCAGCCTCCTGAGTAGCTAGGACTACAGGTGCATGCCACCATGCCCCAAGAAATTTCATTTTAATATTCATCATAAAGTTTAAAGCTATGAAGTTATTCTTATTGCAATAAATAATGTCTTGATAGAAAACAAAATTATAACATTTTAACTATGTGTTAGATTAAGTGTTTTATATTATTTTTCTCTCTTATGAATCTAGAAAGGTATGTATTATTATTCATTTTTCTAAATGGAGACATTGAGGCTGAGAGAAGGGTAGATCAGGGAGTCAGACATTTCTGTTTAACTTCAAAGCCTAGATTTTAACGGCAAGCTGATAGTGCTTTTATTTGTTTTTTTTTTTTTTTTTTCTTTCTTTGTTTTTTAGAGGCAAGGTCTCACTCTGTCACTCAGGCTGGAGTGCAGTGGCATGATAGAACTCTTGGGCTTAAGCAGTTCTCTTGCCTCAGCCTCTGGAGTAGCTGGGAGTACAGGCATATGCCACCCGCTTGGCTAGTTTTTCTAATTTTTTGGAGAGACAGGGTCTTGCTGTGTTGTCAAGGCTGGTCTCAAGCTCCTGGCCTCAAGTGATCCTCGACCCTCAACCTACCAAAATGCTGGAATTATAGGCATGAACCACTGCCTCCGGCCTATTGTATTTTTCAAATGCTATGCTAAAAATAGATATATCCAGGGCAGCTATAGGGCTCTTCTTTTCACCGTAGTTACTTAAGGCCCCAAGCTGCTACCATCTTGAATATTGCTGATCATTGTGTTAGAAGAGAAAGAGAACACTAGGATGTCTTGTACCAACAATTAAATGCTTTGGTTCAGAAATAACACACATCATTTCTACTCACAATTCATTGACCAGTACTGGTCACTTTCCCGACCCACTCACAAGTGAGCCAGGATTTGCAATCCTATTAGAGTCATGTACTGCATAATGACATTTTGGTCAATGATGGACCACACATACCAAGGTGGTCCCATAAGATTATAACACTGCATTTTTACTGTACTTTTTCTATGTTTAGATACACAAATACCATGGTGTTACAATTGCTTACAGTATTCAGCACAGTAACATGCTGTACAGGTTTGTAGCCTAGGAGCAAAAGACTATACCATATAGCTTAGGTGGATAGTAGGCTATACTATTTAGGCTTATATAAGTATAGTCTGTGATGTTTTCATGATGACAACATTGCCTCAATATGCATTTCTCAAGAATGCATTGCCTTCATTAAACAATGCATGACTGTATATGCCTGGGAAGCAGAGATATATAGTGAGTTAAATATTTAATGACTATCAAATGGATGTCATTTTCAACTAATGGCTCGTGCCCTCCAAGGTCATGATATGGTTTCAACAGTTCCAGACTTCACATCTAAAGAAAAAGCACTCAGAAAAGGAAACATCACTATTCTTAACAGCAAGGAAATTTTCCCTAGAAGCCCTCAACAGACTTCCTTCACTTAGTATTGGCCAGAAGTGTATCATATGTCTCACATGTCCATTCTTTTCATAGCTTCTGTAGCCTCCAACTCCTGGGCTCAAGAGATCCTCCTGCCTCAGTCTCGCAAGTAGCTGGGACTGCAGTCATGTGCCACCACACCTGGCTCATGTGTCCATTCTTAACCAATCACTGGCAAGAAGAATGGGATTATTATGGTTGGCTGAGCCCAATTGGGATCTACCTTCTAGAGCCAGGGATTGGGTCACTTGCCCCTAAAGCTCATGGCTGTCTGAAGTTTGTATAAGTGTTGGAAAAGATACTTCTCTGGCACTTTTTAGTAAGCCATATCCAAAAAGGAAGGATTCTTCTATACTGTCAATAACTCAGGCATTGAAATGAAAATGAGAAAGTAGGGAAATGGATGTTGGCAGGAAATCAATCTGATCTTTTACAAAGGGCAAACCAAGAGGGCTAGAATTGTCAACAAGGAATATTATGCAATGTAATAAGGATGGAATAAATAACTTCTAATATCCTATCCCCGAAGAATAGATCTATCCATTTATAAATCCATTTATAAATATCCATTTATAAATTTTGTTTATTATTGAAGAATTTTCATTTGCTACAACAGTCTGTATACAACTTTATCCAGAATGGCCCGACTTACCATACTACCTCTAAACTAGTTAAAGTTTATTGAGAATTTATTATACTATGTGCCAGACACATGTAGCTTGCTACTTGGATTGTATAATTTAATCCTTATAGTAATCATATGAGTTGGTTCATAATCAGTTCTCCCATTTTTCAGATAAAAAAACTAATTTTCAGTGGTGATATGTAATTTGACTAGGGTCACACAATTAGTAAGTGTTGCAACCAGATGTTAAACCAAAGCAATTTGGTTCCAAAGTTTGTGTTTTAAGCTATGTGAGTTATGCTTCCTCTGCTAGTAATATTTGTGTAATTAAGAAGTGCTTATTGCATTCCTACTTGATCAACACAAGAGGCCCTGTCCTATGTTTTAGGAATTCAGCAATGAACAAAATAAATCCATGCCTTCATGAGTTTACATTCTAGTGGGGGAGTCCAATAAATAAAATAAATGATATAGGGTATTAGAAGAAGATAAATGACATGGAGAAAATAAAATGCTTGTGTGTGTGATTCAATTTCAAATCACAAGGTGACATTTAAGCAAAATCTTGGAAGAGAGAAAGAAATCAGGAGGAAGAACGGTCAAGCTAACAGCTCAGCAACTGCAAAGGTTGAGGTGGGCACTTTCCTGATGAGTGTGAGAGACAGTAAGGAGGCCAGGGTGGCTAGAGTAGACTGACCTAGGTGATTGTAGGTGATGAGATGAAAGAGATAGTGCTCTTCTTTTGGGACTTTACATATGGGTCTTTGTAAGAACTTTAGCTTTAACTCTGGGGAGGCTATAGCCAGGGTAGACTTTTGAGCAGAGGTTTATACCTGGCTTAGTTTTAAAAGGATCACTCTGGCTACTCCGTGGAGAGCAATGAGGAGTAATTTTAGTATTAATAATTCTGGTGAGATGCTGGTATCCTAGGCCCAGGTGATAGAAGTGGATGAGCTCTATATATCTGAATATATTTTAAAGATAGAGCTGCCAGCTTATTAAGTTGCATGTGGGATATAAGAAAAAGCGAAGAATCAAGGATACCTCCCAAGATTTTTTTGCCTGAGCTAAAGAATGGCATTAACATTATCAGAAATAGGAAAGGCTGTGGGCATAGCCGTTTTGGAAGATTAGAATTTCAGTTGTGGACAGATAAATTTGAGATTTCATTAAACTTCCAAGTGGAGATTATTTTAAAAGTTTTAAAGAAGGTACTTAGGCATAATACATTTTATCTTTTAAATGTTAACTTTTAAATTTGCTGGCCCTCCCAAAGAATGTTTCCATCTCAGAAAAATCAATAAGGAAGGGCAATTATAAAACAAATTGTTATTCTTATGCAGATAAAATAGAATCTAATCCACCTTCTCCTAATTGATAAGGCAGTGTGGCGTCACTCACCGTGATCATATAGTGGTTAGTACTCTGTGTTGCGATATGGCAGTAATATAGTTTGAGTACTTATTGAGAGAAGCATCATAGCATAATGGTTCAGTGTGTTGATTCTAGAACCAGTTTGCCTAGGTTTAAATCCTTATTGTGCTACTTATTTGCTCTGTGACTTTGGGTGCATTAAATTTACCTCTCGGTGTCTCAGTTCTGTCATCTATATGATGATGAAAATAATACCTACCTAAAAGGGATTAGTTTATATTTGTAATGTGTTTAGAGCAGTGCCTGATACACAGTGCTAAGTATGTGGTACAATTTGTCTTTCAAATAATCTGCTAAAAGTCTGTTTTATACTTGTACTGAATATACTCATAAGGCCCTAACCAAACTATACCATCCCTTTGAAAAAGGTTATGTGTTTCACATAAAGCCATGCATCTGCAAATGTGCTAATGACAAATGCAACTCCCAGAAAGGAGTTATATAAACTCAGTTCCGTAAAAGCTTTTATGTTTCTGGTCTGCTTGCTTCTAGGTGCTAGATCTTAACTAAAATTATTAATTGGTTCTATCTATAATAGTACAGAAGGATTCTTTTTTTTTTTTTTTTTTGAGACAGAGTCTCACTCTTTTGCCCGGGCTAGAGTGAGTGCCGTGGCGTCAGCCTAGCTCACAGCAACCTCAAACTCCTGGGCTCAAGCGATCCTACTGCCTCAGCCTCCTGAGTAGCTGGGACTACAGGCATGTGCCACCATGCCCAGCTAATTTTTTTCTATATATTTTTAGTTGTCCAGCTAATTTCTTTCTATTTTTTTAGTAGAGACAGGGTCTCACTCTTGCTCAGGCTGGTCTCGAACTCCTGAGCTCAAATGATCCTCCCGCCTCGGCCTCCCAGAGTGCTAGGATTACAGGCATGAGCCACTGTGCCTGGCCCATAAGGGTTCTTAAAATGTGGATCTTATAAAAGCAATTCTTTAAAAAAGATTGACAATGGCTAGCCCATTCTGTGGACTTAGGGTGTAGTCTCTGCCTGCAATTGCTCATTGCTACTTTAAGTAATGGTGCTTATCAAACTGCTTTCCAGGGTTTCCACCTTTCCATATGTTCTGCAAATAGTCTGTAAAAATTATTATAGGGAAATGATTTTTTTTGTTTGATGCTGAATCTCTATTTTCTCTGTGTGTCCTGTTTAGCTGTCTCAGTATTCTGCCTTTGGCCTGTTGGCAGGAGGGTTTTAAGGTTAAGATCTTTTGACAGGATAATTTCCATATTGATTCCAAACTGAAAATAGATACCACATTGCATAGGTACACCCTTAGTCTGTGTAGGTTGAGTGGGACTGACCCTACTCATTATCTCCAAGAAAGGGGACTGTGACACAAACCTGGCCAATTGGGGATTTTCTTAGGGCTTTTGCTGGAACCATTGGGAAAGTGGGGTTCTCTTTGTTGGGATTTATAGCTTTAGAGATACTGGTGGTCATCTCTGCCACCACATGAAGAAAGCTTATTGGGACATGAAGGTAGTACAGAGGAAATCAGTGGAAAGAGACAAAGAAAAATAGGTTTCTAATTACATTTTTAACTACTTCATCCATTTCTGAAGCTGAATGACTCAGTTATGTGATCCAATAAACTTTCCTCCCACCTTTTAAAATCAGGCTTCCAGTACTTTACAAATGATTGAATCTAAATTACTGATCTATGGCATATTCTGTGTAAAGCTTTCAAGCACTTCTCCAGGTGTGATAACCAAGGTTTTACTATTTAAGCATTTTAATACTTACATATGAATATTTCATGATTACTGTTGTGTAGACCACATATATACAGTTATAGCACATAAAATGAAATGATTTAACATGTAAAACTTAAAAATATGTCCTATTATATGTGGCCATAATTGAATTTTGTGATCATTTGAACATTATAATTGCTAGCTTCAGAATAAGGCATCTAGTCAAAAGAGCAAATGAGTAATTGAATGATTGCAGAAGGAAAGAGAACATTACTTATATCTAGCAAGGGCATTCATTCTTTGCTTCATAAATACATTCACATTAGAAACCACCAAGTTTATTACAGGTTCACAGTCCCTTTTTCTGAAACCCCAGAAGACAGATTTTTTTTTTTTTTTTTT